>JAMWFC010000099.1:0-26137 GCA_027475525.1 Macrolepiota albuminosa
GGTGGAAATAGCAAAGGTGGTGGTAATGGTGGGAATGGAGGCAACGGCGGAAATGGTGGAAATGGTGGAGGAGGAAAGTACGGAGGTTCTGGAGGGAATGGGGGAAACGGTGGTAATGGTGGTAATGGTGGATCGGCTTGATGAACAATATCGACTCTGTAATCGTAATCTCTAAAAGTTGCACAATCCTTTCGAATGATGAAACATGATCATCCTTTTATACCAAGTACAGACAACAAGTCTTTTCAGACTACCTCAAGTGGCCGTGCCGGACGTTACACATTATGTGAACAGACGAACAAGATGAGAACCTGTTTCAAGATGGGTTCCAATTCCGTCGCCATAAGTTGATTACACATATGTTTTATGTGTTCTCAAGAGACAAGGAAAATAAAAAACTGGTCAATCTCAAAGAAGTAGCTACTAGACAAGGAGCTAGCACTTGGGATATCGATAGCAGTCAACCCCGAATGTTTTCAGCATTCATAAATATTATTGAGCAATTGACCCTTCCGGGGTGAGTTCCGCACATGGCCTCTTGTGATACCGGATAATTCGTAAATAACGGCAACCAAAATTGAACATGAAGTGTCATGTTCGTATTTGACGACGGTTCGTTGCATGTAAAAACTCAGTGGTTGAACACGCCGACATTGATCGAACGATAGTGGAGGCAGCCAGAAGAACGGGAGATGACCCAATGTCAATAATGACGAGGACTGCGAGAGCCCGTTGTTCAACTTGCGATAAATCATGATGATGCGTCATTAGGCGTCCAGAAAAACACCGTGAATCATGCATTAATCATGCTTCATGTCAGAAAAGGAGATTGTCTCAGCAAGATGCCATAATATAGAACCCTTTCACATATACAAATGAGATATATGTCTAGGTCTATCCTCTGTTTCCAGCCATGCCCAAAATCGTCGTAATGGATAAACTTCCCGCCCCGAAGCCTGACCGTTCATTCACGCGCAGACCAAATACCAACTCTAAATGGACAATTTTTTGGTGGCGTCTACGCATGTGGTTCGAGGCGACGTTCGCGTTGAGTGTAATGGAGGATTCTGAGAAATATGTCTTACGTGCGCTCTCTTGTGGTTTCTCTTGCGCCCTTGATTAACTGACGAATATATAAGTAATTATATTCGCGATAACACTTGTTCTCGTCATAACGGGCCTCATCAAATACCTTCCTCAACAACTTACGCTAATGCAGCGACGGGCGGTATATTATTTCTGGGGCGGCGACGAACGTCCTTTGACGCAATGGCTGGTCTCTAATGACAGAAGGAAAGCTGGAATGATGGGAAAGCTGTGAGAAATGATTGCCGCATTTGTATATCAATTTATTGGATGGTGGTGTGTTTTCATCCGCTTGCCACGACCAAGGCCTCTTCACGAATGAGTCTATCTACATCGCCTGCTCACGCACTGCCGAAGCCCAAACCTGACCTGACTGCGACACGAAAGCCCCAATCTCCAATTGCTGTATTCTTCTGGCGTCGTAGGGTATGGTTCGAGTCCACGTTCGTCTTTAGCTTGCTCGAACCTTGGGAGAAGGTCCTCCTCCGTGCGTTGGTTCATTGGCATTGACCAGCGGTGTAGCTGGTTAAATTAAGAAATTCTTAAATGTTTTTCAGTGACCATACTTTTTGCGACTATCATCCTGGTGATGACAGGCATATACAAATATCTTCCGCAGCATCTTTTCCTTGTACGACGGCGTGCAATGTATTACCTATGGGGACAGGAAGGCGACGAACGCCTAATATGGCAGTGGTTAGGTTTCGACGTAGACACTTCACCAGGGATATATAAGGAGCTGTGATACTATTTTCGTCCCGGCTTATCTATGTATGGTCCGTCGTCATTCGATTCGGCTTTTGGACTGAATAACGCTTACTCGGTTGGTTTATTACAAATTGGACAGCATCCAGCATGCGGCCATACTAAGGGTTACATATACGATACTCTGATTCAAAGTGACTCACTTCGGACATGTTCGAGCAATGTACATATGTACATATGTACTTGGATGGTTATAGACGACATTTGTTCGCTTTCGTAACTCTTCGTAACTCGGTTCTTTCGCTCTTTGCCATTCGTCCTTCTCACAAAGAGAAAAAATAGTGATACCAATTTTCGTTGCACCGGGAGAAACAGGCAATATGTATGTTGGATGACCGTTCTGTTCGTTCGCTTTCGTAACTTTTTCGTAACTCGGTTCTTTCGCCGGCGGTTTTCCAATCTCAGCACACAACCATTCTTTGCCATTCCTCCCTTTCACAAAGAGAAAAAGAAAAAGTAATGACGCGATGCCTTTCATTGCGCCGCGAGAAACAAGGCAATATATGTATCCCTCCCAAGTGATCCTCGTTTGAATACCTACCCCTCTCCCGAGCGATCGACAGGTGCAGGTGCAGTTGAACCATCGTTGGACCTTGCGTGAAGCGAATTTTTTTGGGGCTCTTCCAAAGATTTCTCCCACACTGTACATCCCTAGGTTTTTCTTAGGATTTTTTCGGTCCTTATGCGTCATGTGTCTCTTCTTTCGCGTTGCCTCCTCGGCCAGTTTGTCTGCTCCTTTCATCATTTCTGGATTGCTCCGTCGTCACTGTGGTCCTTTTTGACTCCCAGGTCCTTGTCCCTTGTCCCTTCTCTTTTTATTTTCCTCAATGCGCTTCTCAATTGTGAGTTGGGGCTAGGGTCCGCATTTGCGCTTTCAATTTTTCTTTCTTTTTTTGTACTGCAAAAATGAAAATGTTTTTGTTTTCGTTCGCTCGTCTCTCTGGCACAAATTGTATACCATACCTACCACTACCTGAGCACATATATAGCATAGTATACAATTTTGGATACTGTTTAAACAGTACAGGATACACAAAAATACATGTACATGGACGTCTTTTTCTAAGACTTCGTCAACGAAGGGGGATGGCATGAGTTCACAACGACAAACGCGGTTTGTCGTTGTATGATATACGTACATCTATGTCGAATAGTTTAAAAAAAAGGATTTTGAAGAGGAACGGATAGATTTATAGACAATGCATAAGAAAGGAATAATGATAGAGAGATATCGACCAGGAAAAGGGTGATGAACCATGGGGATAGCTAGCCGCCAAGCCGCTTACTTACTTACATCCCAAACACCCTGAAAAGGCACCACGCATATAAGTCCACACAACCACACAAATAAAGAAAGAAAAAAGAAAAACAAACGCACTCTTCATGTATCTCAATACCACCGACCTGATCCCGTCTCGCAGGATCAACAGTCGCCACGGCCCTAGCGACGTCATCGCCCAAGCCGACGGGACCACACACGCCAACCAACATGCCACTAACGCGACTGTCGTCTCTCGGGTCCTCAACGAGACTGACCGCACGCGCCAGAGCCGCCTCTAAGCTCTTCAGGATCTGCGGTCTGCCCGAGCTCAGCACGATCCGGGGATGCGCGACGGGCGGCCGAGGGGGCTTCGTCCCCCCACCCGTCGCAAATGCGCGGGTGTAGTGCACGGAGACGTGGATAGGCGTGTACGCGCTTTCTTGGATCATGGACATCAGCCGCGGGAGGAGCGGGTTCAGCGACGACGGGTCCTGGATGGACCATATGAGCGTGATGCATTTTACGCGGGAGCGGCCGGCGAGGTCGTCCCGGATGAGACCTTGGATCGAGGAGAGCGCAAAGGTGATGCCTGAGCCGCCGACTATGAATACGGCGGCGGAGTAGGACGCGAATATGGCGTGACAAGGTCCGCCTGTGTATGTGTGTGGGGTGTTGTCAGTAAGTAAGTGGCTGAGAGGCGGAGAGAGGGGGGGGGACGACGAACCGTATGGACCCTCGACTAGGACCTTGACGCGGCGTCCTTGGCCTGCCTCGGTAAAACCGCTGGTTTTAGCCATGTCGTACAACCTCCCTGTCCATTTCCCGCTTTTCTTGACAAGCAGGACGATCCCTTCTTGGCCGTCAGCGACACTGGCGATCGTGAAAGGGTGCGCTTCCGTCCATGTGGACCACCCCATGCCGAAGGACAGCACGCGCAAGCGGACGTGCTGGCCGGCGCGCCAGCCGCCGTTGATGTGCGGCACTTCGACGCGGGTGCAGCTCAGCTCGGGAAGCGGGCGTATGGTCGCGGTGGACATGCGGGTCTTGATCAGACGACAGAGGCGGTCGAGGGCGTAGATGCCGATGCATACGCACATCCAACGCATAGTGGAGGGTTTGTGTTTCCAGATCTGGTTTTGTGGGGTCAGTGAGGATTTTTTTTTTTGGAGAAGGATCGTACGGCGGGGATAGTAACAGCGAGACCGGTGATGTGCACGGGAAGCATGATATTGTGGAACCTGTGTCGCCAGAAGCTTAGGGAAAAAAAGAACATGCAGTCGAGGGCAACAAGACCAACGAGACCCCAGATGACAGAGGGACTTTGGATCGAGTGCTGGAATGTACCGCCGATGGACCACTTGTAGACTGGGGAAGAATCAGTATGGAAAATGAGCAAGTGTCACAAAAGCTTACAGTAGCCCAGACCATGGATATTAGCGGCGATCACGATGAGCTGACCGACAAAACGATGCAGGTAATTGAGCTAGAATATGATAGGTTATGAACTCCTCGGAGATGACGAAAAGCCGACTAGTCTGACCTTTTCATAAGTGAAGCCCATCAACGAACCGACAACGTTGTTCTTGGTTGCCAATGCGATGGCGATCGGAAGCTGCGATACAGCTACCCATCCCGCGCGGACGGGATCAGAGAAGGGACTTGACTTGTAGAGACCAGCATAGAGTAAAGCTGCAAAATAGCAAGCCATGATCGCTGCCTGTGAGACAGAGAAGCCTGGAGAAAGGCGAACACGGTGGAGAAGGACGAGCCTCTGCAAGAATGCGGGGCAGGTAACAATGTGCGGGGGTAGATCGAACGCAGTCTGGGCCTGGTGCTGCGACTTGTTGTTGTTGTTGTTGTGGACATAGAGAGTGTGCGAGTCATCTGAGGCAGCCTCCTTCGTCTCTGGAGCGGAGCAGGTCTCTGAAGAAAAGTTGTTTCTAGGATTGTTGGCGTAAACTCGCTGAGCACGAGTGTTGCGGTATGGAATGTGCCAAAAAATGTGGCCGGTTAGCCATTCAGAAGGACGGCAGAAACGAGCAAAGGCGCGGGGGAGACGGAGCAGGACATAGAACCCAATTGCTGAGAGAAGGAAAAGAGTGACATGGAACACGAAAACCTCAGCCTGAGTGGAGGACAGTGAAGGAGTGACAGGGGTTATGGTGCTGCTCGAGGTCATGATGGGGCGTAACACTGAGGGAGAAAGCCAAGTCGTTTAAATTTATAGTTCCGGTCCTTCTAAGGGACATGGCTGGCATGAACCACGTCCTGTTTTCCGCAAGGCTCGATCGTTGCCCCATATGGCACTACATCTCTCCCCGTCTTGTTTTCCTTCTTTCCATCCCTTCTACCTCGAAATGCCATCGCAACACACTTTTGTCTCGATGCCAGTTTCTACGCATCCTATCCTCTGCCAGTTTGTCCTTGGCACATGGACACATAAGTGGGCGCTGGCAGCGGCGTTGTCACCAAGCCCACCCCTAATATTAGAGCGTTATAAATACATACAACCTTCGAAGCACCCCTTGTTGCAACCAAGGAGGGAGGAGTGTCAACCTTTAATGTGGCAAAGCGTTGTATTCATTCGACGCAAATCCATGCATAGGCAACGTCGGATTCTCGACCCAAACGCCGTCTCCGAGTCAGGAGCAAAGAGAAGTCGGGTCGGGAAAATGTAGAAGCCCAGGTGACAAGGAATCTATTATTGACGATTATCAGATGAGATGCGCGCGACAACATGGTGCCTCATGTTGGAAATGCTTATCTTCAGAGGTCTCATGAATGTCAATCCAAGACATGTGCTGATACTTATAAGCTTCGAATTCTCCGCAAGTCAAATGCGATAGGATGAAAACCCAACAAAACCGCTTAAGCTTGTTCTAACGCTATATATATCCAAACCTCAAGACGAAAACTACAGATGGATCCTCTTCAAGTTGGAAGAAAGTTTGAGAGTGGTTTTCCGCTTGGAAAAAAATCATGTCTGTTTCATACATGCGCCGCGGCAGTCTGCAATTTGTGATCATTTCATCTCTTAAACTTCCACGGAAGTTAGGCTTCTTTCTCAAAGTACTCCGCCCTGTCGTCATCTCCGTAACTGTCTGGTTAAGCTAGGGTAGGGTTACCTATGCCAAAGCCCCTTTTCGTCGCTTTCTGTATCCATCCACTCCATTGGAACCAGACTTCGAGGCCCGCTGTCACGAGCTTGGAATATTCCATCTATCGCTATCGCTGCTTCTCATCAAGCAACTTTGAACTGGCTTGAGAGGAACCGAACCCAAATTCAAGCGTTCATTACGACATCGATATGATGGGACATTACGATACTTACAGGAACCATGAACAAGTAATCAATATCGCGAAGATTATGTAGCTACGTCGACTCGACTCAAATAGCTCCACCACCTCCACCCTACCTACCTGCCCATGCTTTCCCCGGCTTACTACATAGCTATGTAGCAAAGTCAGTCGCAGGGTCAGGGGTACGTCCTGCACGCTGAGACACCTATCCACGCTTCTTTTTCTGTTTTCCTTTTCCTTTGGCTTTGACTTTCGCTTCCTTCCACCTTCTCCACCTTCTCCACCCTTCACCCTGTTCAAGCTTACTGGTACCGTTATCATCGTCACCATCGCCACCGTTCTTTCACAAGTCCCCTCGTACCTCTCGCTTCTCGGCTGTTGGACCTTCGATATCGGCGTCTAGCTTTCGAATACATATGTGTGCACACAGCGGATACAAGTACAAGCGGGTCTTGAGGGCCGCATTCTTTTTCCTTTCCGTGTCCGTGTAAGTAAAAGGGGTAAGTAAGTAAAGGTAAAGTTGAGCACCCACAAGTGACGACCACAACATACAGATTTATGACTTTGTAAATTACCGATCATCCGTGTGTGCCATCAGAGCTTACAGGGAATAATTAAAGTAAGTCGAAGTATGGCAGGATAAGCAATAAGCGGCCGGGTGAAAGATCGTCAGTGTTTAATTATTTAGGGTGGATGGATGGGATTGAGACGTATATTAGACAGGTGGCCGAACGTATGTACACACAGGGCGACGAACGGTGGGGGGGAGGGCGCGTGATTACTTCAAGCCATTGGAACGGAGAGTCGCTGCGAGTTCACGAGTAGAGTAAAGCCAAGCAAAGTACTCACACCTGCAACAAAATCCTCACTAAGTCCCTCCCTTCCCCCGTATATTTCACAACACTGTAATCCATTCCTTAGAGCGTTCGTGAACCCCCAGGAAACACAACACCGCTGCACCCCCCGTATATTTCACAACACTGTAATCCATTCCTTAGAGCGTTCGTGAACCCCCAGGAAACACAACACCGCTGCACGTATTGTATTATCCAGAACTGTAGAATGCACGCACAGCCAGAAGGTCGGTTCGTATCCACCCAGGTGCACGGGGAGGGCATCGAAGGTTTCCCTTGCCAATACGAGGAATCGAAAGGCGTTCGACGTTCGATGTTCAATGATGGAGGTAAGCAGTTCGAGCGAGTGATGCCCTAGGCCTGAGGAGGCGCGTGTAAGTCTATTCGTTCAGTCTTTGCTATGAAATCTTTGACTTGTGCGCAAAACTTCTGGTCGCAACGTTTGACGCGTTAATGAGTATCTGAAATGGGAGATGTAGCACTACATCATGATATATCTTGTCCCACTTCTCTTCCGTTGTACGTAGGTAGCATTTCTGATAATGTCGATCTCATTGCCCTAGTACAGATGATATATGTATTTTTCTAGTGTTATTACAAACCGGTCTCTACACGAATATCTAATGCAAACGAGATGCCACGAACAAGAAAACCAATTTATGTTACGCGCTACACAGGAAGGTCTTGCTTGGTCTATAGAGGATGATCATTATTATACCAAATTTAAATTAAGGATAAAGAACCAAGAGAGCAATAGTCCGAATTTGTAGAATCATGATGAATCTTTCTAGTCCCGAGCGACGTCACTGAGACGACCATGAATAACACGACACGGGCTACGGAAAGGAGAAACGTACCGGCCGAAAAGTTTTACTTTGATCCAGTCCGTAGCAACTAGAGTACGATTGCGAAGAGAGAACAGCGTGCTGAGGTATGCGCTGCGCCAGAAGAGGAACGTTGCGACACCGCCCGTGGCGATATTACCGTTCATAAACGGTAAATCCGCAATTGCCTTCTCGGAGCCAATGTACCTACACGGCATTATCAATTAATCACTCTGGCTACATGTGGACAAGGGTGTGATACTCACGCAAGAGATCCCTGATGAGAGTAATGGAATGGCCTGAGCTTGACTTTGGCCATCTGGCTCTGGGCAGCCTCGATCTCGGACCCAATACGCTTACGGTCTTCATCCGTCGTGGCGTTACGAAGTTCAGCCTCGAGAGCGGGTACTTTTTTCTCCAGCGATTCCTTCTTCGCCATTTGTACGAGCATCCGAGCGATATACGCGCCTTCCTGGGAGGCGACCTGTGCGGTGGGCGCATAGGGCGTTACGGAGCAATCGCCAATTGCAAAAATTCCGTCGGCGCCTTTCATGTGGAGGTATTCTGGTAGCCGAGGAAGCGGGTTGTTAGTGAGTTGAGCTGGAAAGAAATAAGGGAGCGACGTACCGTCGACCACGATGCCACGTTTGTTGGTTTGGTCTTTGGGGAATTTCGCCATGAGGTCGTTGGAGACTTTGCGGCCTTTGTTGCCACCGGCCCAGACAACCATACCACAAGGCAACTCCTTGATAGATTTGTCGGGCATCTGGAGAACGACGCTATTTGGCTTGACCTAATGGAATAGAGTTGAAGTATATGATGCTATTGTTGGCGGAAAATGGGTAACATACCTCCTTGACCATGGTCTTGGTCATGATATCGATCTTACTTGCCTTGAAGGTCGACTCGGTGTATTCGATTAGTTGTTTGCTGAACATGGGTAGGACAGATGGAAGGGCTTCGACGAGCGTAATCTTGATCTTGTTTGCCAGTTCGGGGTACCAGAACTTCAGGTCATCCTATACGCGAGATGTTTTAGCTGGAAGCTTGTGAATCAGAGCGACGTCAGAGCGAACCTCGAGGAAGTCATGCAGCTCGCCACTGAGCTCAATACCAGTGGGTCCACCACCGACGACAACCTAAGTACAAAGGAGGCTTTGAGTACAAATCGCCACGCGAAAAGAAAAACGGGTGTTACCATGTGGAGCAATCGTTCTTGTTCTTCATTGGACTGTCCAGGGAATGCTGCGGTTTCGATGCCTACAGAAATGATGAATATCGCACAATCTAATATCTTTCGGCTTGCTCACAGTCCATGAAACGTTTTTGCATCTGCGTCACGGTCAACGAGTTGACTAATCATAGAAGAAGGGGACTCGCCTTCTCAGCATCAGCAAGCTCCTTCATGAAGCATGCATGCTCTTTAACACCAGGAATACCGAAAGTTTGGACCTCAGCACCGACAGCCATGACGAGATAGTCGAAGTTGATCTTTCTTTGGGTAGTTGCGCCCTGGACCTCGGAGTTATCTAGACACTGAGATTAATGTCGTGTTTGATGAAATAAGCTTATGGTATCGTACCGACGAACGTGACGGTCTTGTTCACGGGCTATGTGATTAGGTTTGTCGGTTAAAGTGATTGAATAACATGATGAGAGACTTACATCAACATCTGTTGCTTCAGCTTCGATAACGGCGACACCGCGCGCCTTATGACGGGTGATATAACGTGTGGATTGAATGATAGAACGCGGGTTAAGAGTGCCAACGGCAACACTGGGCAATAGCGGTGTGAACAAGAAGAAGTTTTTCGGGCTGATAACAACCTGTAACTAGATTAGAGATCGGATGGAGTAGAATTTAGAGACTTACGACGTTGTATTCCGTCGTGTCCAGAGTTTTGAGCAAACTCGTGGAACCCCAACCACTTCCGAGAATGACGACAGTCTTCTTGGTTTCGTCGAAAGGCAGCTGTGATCCTGGAGAGCGTTCACGTTGCGTGATGTAGTAGAACGTTCCGGCACCGCCAACAAGAGTGATAAGAGTCGTGCGGCCTAAGAAATGAAGAAAACCTTTCCATCGTGACTGTTTTGGTACAGGCGGAACCTTGCGGGTATGTTATGAATAACTAGCCACCGGGTCGAGAAGTCATGTCAACCTACGTCAGCTGGCTTGGATTCAGACACTTCGGGCTGGGTCACAAGTGCTCGAGATGGCAAGATTCTGGCCACACGCGAAGGACGAAGAATCGGCCTGGCCTGGACCAGTGACCTGGTCAGAACCCGCGTTGCTGTCACCGAGCGTGTGAGCATCGGGTTAATCATTTTAGGCAACGAGAAACTAACCCTGGCGGTTGAGCTGCATGGTTGGGGGATGATACCAGCGGTGAGGGGGACCGGAGTTTGTGAGAAAAAGGTTTTTCAACCCTTTAGATTTCGAACAGTTCGGAGTGCACTGTCCAGTGATACTTCATCTACAAGAAAACTTTACAAGCTGTGCTGGTTGCACGTGTCTCCCTAAGAGATAAGCAACTCCGTGTTTCCACCTTGCAGGATATCATTTGTTTTTCTCCCGTCACCAACCATGAAACATGCTGTATCGTCTAGAGCTGAAAAGGCTAAGATGCTCCCAATATAGTTCCGTTGGCACGCCGTCGGCATCGGACAGCCGCCACAGCCGCAAAACAAGAAAAAGAACGCAATACCACTATGCAATTTCATGTGATGGAGGTTCACCTGACGTTCATTCGGATTTGTACGGATGTGCGCGTACCTGCTTTTCCAGTCACGATTAATATTCACCGGTAAGTACTTGAATAACAGTCACCTTCCACACGTGTGGTATGGCCTCCATCCTGTTTCTTTTTAGCTGAGCGACCTCGCTGAGGCATTTGGTGCACCACGCTGCAATTGTTTCCTCTTGCATCACAACAGATTGAGACAACCCTTCTTTTGCAAAGCCGCTACGTCTAGGATGACATGACAGTCAAGTCTTGTTTTTGCTTCCGTCGCCTCATCACTTTAAACATCCTCAATGCGTGCCAGGCAAATTTGTCTGATCTATATATACTTGTCACTGACGTATGGAATTAGTCGATCGGCATAATTCATGACTCAGGGAAGAATTCAAGAAAGCACGATTGATGAAATGCTGGTCATCCAGCCGTCAACATTCAGCACTGGAGCTGATTAGTATGACATAAACAATAGGTTTGAAAGAGTTGGGAATCGGTGTTTCAGTCTCCCGAGTCTTTAGTGTTTCTTCTAAGTTGACGATATTAATGAAGATCTAAGTCTTCCAAAATTCGAAGAAGAAAAAACATCATGGAATCACCAGACAAATATAATAACACGACAGAACGATTGGAATAAGGAATCATTCGCAGGTTGCAGTCATCTCGAAACGGCACACGCGTTGTTTACGTGAGTTATTCCTAGAAGAATATGTACACGTGCATACGCGTTCCATCCGTTGATTTCTCACAACAGAGCCAGCCACTAAATGTCAAAATCCAAAATGCCGACAGATCCTTTCACACCCAGAGCTCGGCCAAGCACCCAAAAGAAGAAACTGACCCTCTCTGCGAAAGAGTACACCAAGGTTGGCTCGTTTAGGATCAGTCTGTCGACCTATGCAGTATTCATGTTTTGTGGCAGATCACTGGTACCATCGCGTCAGTCCGAAGAAATAGAGATCCAAGAGAGGATCTACATGGAGAATCTGACCTATTAGCGCATTCGCCACGCGAAAGTCGATCTAAAGGTACGTATCTGCGTTTTCTGATATCTTTGGAGGTTTCATCGTCAACATAGGTCAGAACGAACCTTCGTTCATTGCGGAAACCTCGTTCGTTCGGGCACCTCTAAACTCAAGAGTTAGCTCCGTCAGTGTCGCGTCCAAGTTCAAGGGGAAGGCGAAACAAAATGCGTCTCTTGATCGCATGCCGTTGGAGATTCAAGAGGCGTTGTTGCTAGAAGATCTTTTGTATGTCTTGATGGTGCGGTAATGAAAATACTCGTTCTCTCTTGTGCGCTGATTCTTTGACTTTGAGGGTATCGAAGGGACTTATGTGACATTCCACCCAGATTACTCTCCAGAAGACGATGATCCATTGCAAGGCATTCGTTTTGTCGTCACTTCGTCGCTAGGTTTCTTTTGCTCGATGCGTCATGTAATTGAGCTCATATTGCTATAGATGTATCCCTAAGGGACCTTGTAGAACGAGTTCTGCCATTGGGAACCTATTACACCGCCATTTCATCCTTCGTCCAACTCAGGAGTCATCTCGATTTTGGCCTAGTGAATCACGCTCTGTGCGCAGCCATTCGAGACATGCTGAAGGTGTGAAGCTCAGTTCTACTGTCATCGATTTGTCCTAATGTTGGAGCCTTAGGACTATCAGACTTTATTGTCGCAACTCGAGCATGCTTTCAACACCTCTCCAGACTTTTCACTGCAAAAATTATGGTTCTACGTCCACCCCACGATACACACCCTTTCACTCATATATCAACTCGTGCTGGAACTTAGTACTGCCGACGAGTCACCAAACGAATCTGACGATTCCTCAATCTCATCTGATCCAGAAGATGAAGCCAAGAATGAAGCTCTTGGATTTGATGGAGCTAAACTCAAGGCTGTTCTTTCAGAACTTAACAAAGGGGATGTCGATGTTGCTGGAGGCAGCGGTATTGCTGTTAAAGGTGGGGAAGTGATTAGCATCATTTATGAGAGGATGCAGAATATGTCTGGAGACCCAACTGCGAATACCTTGTATGGCACATTGTTAAGATCGGCGGGCAGGCCGTATGTGACGATGTTGAAGGTGTGGATCACCACTGGGAGGTTGGATGATCCGTATGAAGAGTTGCTGGTGAAGGAAAGCAAATTTATTGATAGAGGAATATTGGCGATGGATTATACAGATGAGTATTGGGAAAGGAGATATACTGTAAGTCATCAATCTCGTTTCTGCTCTCCTGCTGCTCATGTGCAACTAGCTTCGTGATGGTTCAACATCAGGTTCGTCCAAACGACAGCAGGCAGGAGTACCACCCCCTAGGGCTGTCAGCGGCCGCCTTCCAGGAGGAGCATGCGTTCCTCCTCTGCTTGAGGGATGGAAGCACAAGATTCTGCTCGCCGGGAAATACTTGAACGTAATCCGAGAATGCGGGATTGATATCACACATAGTCAAGATCGCACGTTGGACGACTTGTCGATGGATGATGAGAAGTAGGCTTATCTATTAGCACCTGCATCCAGCGCCTGTTGAAAAATATGGGTATTTAGGTTTTACGACTTCCTTGAAGACGCATACTCGCATGCGAACAGGACACTTCTTCAACTTCTTCTCAGGGACCAACAGCTCATGCCCCGCCTTCGATCTCTCAAGCGATACTTCTTCCTATCGCAGTCTTCTTTCCTCACTCATTTCCTCGACCTGTCGGCTTCGGAGCTGCGGAAACCTTCCAAAATCGTGTCGACTGCGAAGTTGCAGAACCTACTGGATCTGGCTTTGAACACAGATGCCAATGGGGAAGATATGTTGTACCGGGAAGATGTGAAAGTTACAATTTCTGATAGCGGGTTGTATGACTTCTTGCTCAAGGTTGTCAGTGTAAGTGGAGTCATTGGAGGCGAGGACGGTGACCATGAGGGTGGACCTGGGCATGAGGAGCACAAGAAAGAGAAGGAGAAAGAAAAAGAGAATAAGAAAGATATGTCTGGTAAGTTGTGTCGCTTTGGAACGACCTACTTTGTAACGTTGTCCTTCGCCTTTGCAGGCAACGATGCTCTTGCACTGGATTATTCCGTCAAGTTCCCTCTTTCCCTCGTCATCTCCCGCAAGACTATCTTGCGGTATCAGCTCCTGTTCCGATTCCTCCTCCACCTGAAATACGTCGAACAATCACTTGCGTCTATGTGGATAGAGCAGAAGACAACACCATGGCGTAAGTTAGTACCTGAGCATCCTGATTTCGAGAGGTGGCGTTTGAGAGTATGTCTCCTTCGTGCGCGCATGCTCTCGTTTGTCCAACAAATACTGGCGTTCACGACGTTCGAGGTGCTGGAGCCGAATTGGCGCGCATTGGAAACCAAATTGGAGAAGGTGACGACTGTCGATCAGCTTTTGAGGGATCATGTGGATTTCTTGGATACGTGTTTGAAGGAGTGTATGTTGACGAGTTCGAAGTTGTTGAAGGTAATGTATGCTATGTGTTCTCCGATCTTGCAGGATGCTCACCTGCCGAATAGGCCTATTCGCGTCTGATTATAACGTGTTCGACTTTCGCGTTGTATGCTGCACCTTTCTCCAAGTCTGCCAACCAAGCTATTGCGTCGTGGGAGACGCCTGAAGGTGATATTGGGATGACAAAGAGGTTGGATATTCTGGGTAAATTTGAGACTAATTTTAACCATTGGTGAGCTTCTAGCGTCTTTGTGCCCCTTTTCCGACTGTTGAAAACATTGTAATAGGTTCCAGGTAAACATATTAGTCTGATGCATTATGATGGAATGTTGATCGATGTGCAGGTGCATCTTGACTGTGTGCAATTTTACGCCTCCAGCGAAAATGTATCCCTTCTACCTTTGGTAGTGCGCTTAAACAGTATCAAGGCTACATCGTAGATCGCTGGGAAGTGTGCGTCATGTATATTGTCGTTCGCTGAGAGAACTATAACATGAGGGCTCATCTGTTCTATAGATTTTATGTGTATTTAGAGGGTCAATACAATGTTTGCAAATTCAGAAATTTGTCAGGTGAAGCATGATTCTTCTTGGTGCTATTTTGTTTTAGCCTGCTGTTTGTGCGTCAACCTGCTAGCTGATTGCAGTATAGTGTGATCGTATGGACAGATAAAGTTCATGAAGTTGGTGTGATGATCAAGTCAACCTCATGAAAAATATGGACAGTTGGCGCTTGTCGAACAGTTCTCCTAGTATCTCATAACAATTGGGACGTTTTAACTTCGTGTGATCATCAGCGACGAAAATTACTTAGACTATGATTGGTTCGTTCACAAATATCTGATCTGACTTAATTGCTCAATTTATACTTACAGTCAGATGAAACCAGCAACAGTTGATGAGTCAGGACGGATGGCGCTCAAGCGTTTTGTGATATCAAAGCGCCAATCCTCTACCTCGATCCATGTGATGATCGTCGAATTTGTAGTGCCGACCCTCAATCCTCATCATTCCGGCCAGGACGCAGGTTGAACAGACAATATATAATAAGGCATGCAATAATCGCAACATGTCCACATTTCACCTCACGCCATGACAAGATCAAAGGACGCTAAACAGAACCGACACGTTCGCCGAGCCTCACGCAAAACCTCGCTTATCGGATCTTTCCCTCAAGGACAGAACCGAGGTGATCTGCTCGTTACTGAAGAACTTTCCAAGGCCATCGAAGAATGCAATTCTCGAGTCGCGGAGATTGTTGCCGACTGTAAGAAGAGGAATCGCAAGTTCAGGTCAGCTTCAAGTTTATTACCGTTGCTATTATTATTCAATCAATTCATTCGTCATTAGGGATATCGAGTTCGATCTTGAGTATGACAAAAAGCGTTGTCTAAAGGGCCTAGATCGCCCTGGCAATCCCTCTCTCAACCCGTCCGATGTACAGCGCGCGACCCAAATCTTCCAGAAACCGTCATTCTTCATCAACGGTGCTAGTTCCAATGACATCATCCAAGGCGAATTGAATGATTGCTGGTTCTTGTCCGCGTTGGCCACAGTGTCCACGTACAAGGGGCTTGTCGAAAAATTTTGTGTCGCAGTAAGTCATCCTTTAAGTCCATGCAAGATATACATCTCAGTGCTGGTTTACAGCGCGATGAGCAAGTCGGTGTCTATGGTTTTATCTTCTTCCGCGACACAGCTTGGGTCACCGTTATCATAGATGAGTAAGTATCCTTTCATCCTATGCTACCTGCATATGTATTTCAACTTCCCTCAGCCTACTGTTCACCTCTGTGCCAAAATTTGAAGAACTGAATGCTAGGGAAAAACAATTGTATCATCATGACAAAGAGGTCTACAATAAATCGGCGAGGAAAAATGGGAAGAGTTTGTATTTTGCCAAATCAGGAATACATGGCGAAACTTGGGTGCCTCTTATTGAAAAAGCTTATGCTAAACTGCACGGAGGTTATGCTGCCTTGGATAGAGGAGAGGCAGGAGAGGCAATCGAAGATCTGACAGGGTATGCTGACTTTACCTCAGTCATCAAGCCATGGTTTTAATTGACACTCCTATCACAGAGGTGTCACAAGTTTCATATATACAAAGGCATATCAAATTTAACCAGCTTCATTCTATGAATATCGACTGAGTTCAACACAGGACATCCTCGACCCGGACAAATTCTGGACCGAAGAATTGTGTAAAGCAAATAAGAATCGGCTCTTTGGCTGTGCATTCGGCAGTCTGGATAGTACGCACAGTTGTGTCGCATTTCCGGCTGTGAATGGACTTATAAGTGGACACGCGTACTCTGTCCTTCGTGTCGTGGAGTACAACAGCAAGCGCTTCATTGTCATTCGTAACCCTTGGGGGCGGAGCGAGTGGACGGGACCGTGGTCTGATGGGTCGAAAGAATGGACTGCAGAATGGTTGCCTGCCTTGCAAGCCCTGGGACATAGGTTTGGAGATGACGGGGAGTTTGTTATGGAGTGTAAGTACTTTCTCCCCCTGCTCTTTGTGCACTCAGCAACTCATTGATTTTGCTATCTAGACAAAGACTTCCTTGAAAATTGGGAACAAATCGACCGGACCTTGCTTTTTGATCCATCATGGACAATGTCTTCTCAATGGTTGGAAGTTCCTACGCTCCCCGTTGCATCGCCTTGGGCCTATGGAGACGTTTCTTGTATGTCCCGATTGGTTTAGTCGCGTCAACGTTTTCCAAGTCTTATAAACTCTGATCGCAGTTACCATCTCTCTTCCCTCTGACTCCTACACCATCATCGTTCTGTCAAATCTTGACGAACGGTACTGGAAAGGCAGTTCCGATCGTGCACTACGGGCATTTGACTTTGTTGTCTACAAGAAAGGAGAAAGCAAGTCCATCATAACTTCATCTGCTTCCATCTGCTCTTCACGTAGTGTGAACGCCGAAGTGTACTTGAAAGCTGGCGAATATGTTGTTCATGTAAGACCCACTCGGACCCAGGTATTGGAACCTTTGTTTCTTACCAGTCTTCTCGACAGGTCCGTCTCGATCCCTGGAAAGAACGGGATCTTGCCCGCACACTGACAGAAAAAGTCAGAAGTCAATGCATTCTCTCCAGTGCGTCATTGTCATATTTTCCTGTTTAAATAGTTTCAACTGACTCGGTAACACTGTAGATTTTGACGCTGCGTAAGTACTTTCAGTAGTCTCTCGTGGTGTAATTAATTCATCAATCCTTCAGAGATATGGCGAATTACCTCCCAGTCCCTCTCGACTTTTTTGCAGGACATGACCTCTCAGAGCTCGAGACTAAAGCCACTCAGCTCGATTTCTTCAAAGAAAACACTCAGCTTTCTGTGGAGGGGGTAAAGACTCAACATAAAATCAAGAAAGTCAGAGTTGAAGATGGCATCAGCCCGCCGACGGATACAAACAGTGCTCTGATAGGGCAGACAATTGCGGGGGAAGGCAACTACAATGAACAAGATAGAGAAGATGAAGGAGATGAACAAAACAGGAAGGACGAAGAAGACGAAGAATGGGCTAGCAAGGAAGAAGAAGGTGGGAATGGTGAATCGGAGGACAAAAACACAGACGGCATATACTTAGGGCTGCGGGTTTACACGAACAAGGCAGCCCCTGCGAAGGTTGGCGGACAGCTGCGACGTACGTCCGAGCCCTGGGCTAGCCTAGCTAGTAAGTTAGAAAAGGACAAACAATGTGAGAAAGTCAAGGAGGTTTAAACTTCGCTACAAAATATATTGGCCGCAAAGGACTTTTCACAGTACAGTATCTCCGCGATATGATAAGGATCATGTATTCTAACAATGACAATGATCCCCGCTAAAATGTTGATATGATTCCATCATGTACATAAAGAACTTATCCTTGCTTTCACAGCTCCAAAAATTAGTGAAGTGGTAAATCATTAAGTGGAGTCTGAAGAGGTATTCTAAATTCAGATCTACACTAGGGTTACATAATCCCTTCCATGCTGTTTAGCCAGTACCGACAGCACGCCATTGAGGAAAAGCTCAAAAAGCATGCGGAACATGGCTTTAGCCACGGCTAATGAAAATGACACTGACGAAAGTGAAGTCGACGGTGTCGACGAGGGTAGGGCCGAAAAAACATTCCAAGAAGAGTAGCAAATGTCGAGAACACATGACGTCTTCGTCTAAACGGCTTGACGAATCTCCTTCCTCGTCTCCCACTAAACTGTCTTCCTCCGCGTTCCCATCCTCTTTGTGCAGACATCCTAGAACGTCGAGCACGGTGGCAGGGACTTCGGCTCCCGTGCTCGTCCAGAACACTCAACTTGGTCGGGAAATTTACCATCCACAGTCACCTCTATCATGTCATTGTCTCCTGGTCAAAGGGAAGCAGAAAGCTTCTCGACCATCACTGTCTTTTGCGGCCGAAAGACATTGATCCTCTTCCTTTTCGCTCCCCGTTCTCGTATGTTAAAAGCGAGAGACGTGCTGTATCACCTTCGTCTACGCGGGCGGTGAAAAGCCACTAACAGTATTCTTTGAAGACGCAAGGAGCTTGAGAGATAATGGTCTGCCGTGATTCGAAGGGCTCGCGCGGCAGCCATCACCAACAATGTCGATGATGAGGAAATTCCGCCTCTTGCACAGGATTTTCAGTATATCGAGTCTGGGTACTATTGGTAAGTCATCAACCGTTAATATAGTGATCACCTTACCTGAACGAATCAACTCGAGAAGCGTACCAACAATTGAGGATAAGGATTGTTTTGTTGCAGTGCGAATGCAGACCGTCGAAGAAGTGTACCGCACAATGTAATTGTCAGGTGTCGTCAGAACTATATATCAATGGCGAGAGGGCGCTTGCGTATACAACAAATGTATGTGGTCATCCCTCCCTACTCTTTCTCTCCTGATACCCATTTACTGACACCGTGCTGCTTCAGCGTCTTCTTAATCTAGATGTGCCGCGTGAGGTCGAGGTAATTGAATGCAATAGTCTATTTCATTGATCAGTCGACACCCGTATCATGCTGAGTTGATTCGTAGCAATGCAGTTGTGGACTCTTGATGCGAGTACCACTGGCGCCCCTTATTCACTACAATAAACAGATGCCGGGACGTGGCGCTTGCTCTTCCGGAAGACAGAGAGGCCTATCTTTTTGACGTTGATGGAAGAGAGGGGCAATATCCAGACGCAGATGATCTGGTGGACTTGTATAGTGTTGATTCTAGGGCATATGGTATGTCGATAGTATGTACTTTTCATCGTCGCTCTACATTGATCCCATCGTTAGGTAATTGTACGAGATTTTTTAAACAAGTTTATCTTTTCTATTCTCCGTTTCTAGCTCCTTAATTTGACACATTTTATGCGGCAGCCACCCGAATTTGATTGTCTATCCTCGTAGTATATGACACCATCCCCGATGTTAGTATCATCATGACCCTTTCTAAACAACCGAATACTCATCTTGCATAGATGAATATGCCGTACATCGCCTTTGCCGTGACTAAAGATATACCTGCAGACACTGAATCTCTGTTCGACTACTATCCGATAGCGGCGAAGGAGTTTAGAGAGAAAAGAAAGGGAGCTAAAGGGAAATCCAAAATAGTGATTCCCAAGGGAAGAAAATCATGTTCCTGTGATTCAGGTTATGTGTGAGCGGAGCTTCGTGGAATTTTTTCTTCTCATCTATGTTGAAATCTAAACTTAAACAATCACAGATACGGCAAGTATCTAGTAGGTACGCCAGTAAGATCTGATAATATGCAACAACTGAGGGTGACTGTAAGTAATAAACTATCTATATGTAAATGTTTCTCTGTTCGTGGTGACAATGGCGTGGATGTGATATTGGAAAGAGTACTGTGACGAATGGTCAATGTGGCGTCGAGGTACATTTACGGTGGCCATGAATCTTCGGATCGCAACAATATATCTATCTTTGTTATATCAAGGTCGTCCGGACTCGGACTCTGTTGTACACATTCACAAGCTGCAACACTTCACTCTCGTCTCCTGGTTAATGGAAGTTCGGATTCTTATTCTATCTCCAAATCACGGCGTCTCAGTCTCCCAATCAGATGCAAACTTTTGCTGATCCTCAGCTTGTACTTTCAATTCAAGTCATTGAGATTACGCGCCCGTCTATTCACTGTTGACTGTTTCCCGTGTAACTTCATCACCTATACAGCGATGAAGGTTCCATGCTGACATCTTGTATGGATATTTGTTTGCAAGCCCCACAAGATCAGTCATTTTAGCTTGTCGACAATTGCCTCTCACTATGGAAGACAAGGGCTAAGCTTAAGCCTACATACAATGTTAATTTTTGCTCATGAATATTATACAAGTCTCGGCAAAACATCGAATAATGGACCGAACAACTAAACAAGGGTAACTCGAAGGGATCCAACGTTATCAAACGTGCTACGAAGGCTAAGATCTGCCTCAACAAATGATACAATCAGACACTGCAAATATACTCAGACGCTTTGGGGCGGCCTTCAGCTCGTGATTCTACAACGGCAGTTTCTTGGCAGACATTACAGACAGGCTATACTTATGTATGTACCAAGCGATTCTCGGAGATAATCAAAATTGTCAATAGATGTTACAGGGCAACCGCGGACAAGCTGGTGGGAATCATTTATCTCTTTTTAGCAATCAACTTGGCATTAGCCGACGCCTTCGACGCGTAAGTCAACGATTGGGCGAGGTCACGTCCCAGTTGTGCAATGATGAAGGCAGGAACAATGATCCAGAGCCTGAGATATTTGAAACATTGTAGTACAGCTTATGAAAACGAGTTGTTGATACGCACCCGTTAGGAATGATCCAGTAGATAATTAAATCATATACTGTGTTATGGCCAATGCTGCAAAATCCACAATAGTACTCTTGAGCCCAGTAGAGCACGGTCTTTGACAAGGTCATGGATGCAGAAACGAAACCAACCAAGGACGCAGGTGGCCAGGCTGCGACATGCGCGAGGTAGAGGTATATGATGTTTAAGACAGTTTCAATCAAATTCAGGAGAGCTGGAACAGGTCAAAATGCGAAAGTACATAAAGAAGAGTAGCACTCACATTGAGCATTAGTAAAGCCATTATTGGCTTCCAACGCCGGCAAACCATACATCTACCAGCATTTGCTAAGATCCAAAGGAGAAGTGTCCAAACATAATCTCACATAATCAATCTGGAGAACAACTTTCAGCATCCGTCGTAACGAGACATAAGACGACGTACATTCTGATATATCGCATATGGTTTCCATAGCCAATGAAGGTCGCCACCCTAATTCCACCTTTCAGATGGTGCTTCTGTTTGATCTACTCCGAAAAGCTCACCTTCATCGACCTCGGGCTATCACACGTAAGGTGAATTAGAACAGCTTACCCATGACGACACATGCCAAAACAGACCGATTGAAGCAGTATCCAACATCCCATGCAATTACAGGAATGGTAAGCAAAAACCAGAGGGATATCCAACGGTAAGTCTTCACTGCCATTGACGCGGACGTTTGGTCAAGTTCAACTTCCACCTTGCAGTGAGAAAAAAGATATCACACTCACACGGATTTGTTGATATATATGTGCATATCAATCATCAACTTTGCATCAACTCCAGGTGAATCCGTCGTTGCCGACTTCAAATAACATTTCTCAACCTATTCCCCGCAACGCAATACAGGATGTCCACCTCAGCTATACAACGCCATTCTCGCCTAAAATTGAAAATTTGAAGGGTTTTCTTCGTCTCGTCGCGTTGAATGCGGAATCAAAGGAACTCTCGTGCTGTTCTGAAGCTCTTAATTCTGGTCCGATAGTCAGTCAGTGTCAACTCTTCCCCGGGTTGCCTCCGCCGCCGATCGCCATGATCGGACCCGTCGAAACCTCTCATTACTTAGCTCCGTGACCTAAGTGCATTAAAGCGGTTGAAATTCTATGCTGGAATAGTGTCCCATCCGAAACTAAGGTTGCGGACTCGATACTGTTCATTCTCTCGAGTAGCATATTATCCATCAAAGGCGGTATTGAACGGTATTCGAGGCTTAACTCGGACATCTTGGCTGTAGAGGCTTCGTTATTTGGGATTTCCCCGAGCTTGAGACTACTCTTAATAGGGCATATATATCACCTCTCAGTCTCGCGAGCAGAGTGTGTCTTACTTAGATTGGAAGGACAAAAAGTGACGATACTAAAAAAGCGGCAGACATCTTGAGATCTCTTTGTGATTTGCTACAATTGGAATCAAAAAGCAGGCACATCGTCGTCTAAAACGGGTGATTCGGTGTTTCTCGTGTTTCTCGTATTCTTCATCGGTGGTATCTGGGTTATTCTCCACCGCGGTTTCTGCTTGGCTGATCCCGCTTCTCAACTCAAACGCAACTGCTGAGTACACACTCATTGCGTTACTCTAGAGAAAGGTACTATTAGCCATGGGCTTCTTACAGCCACAAAGAAAGGAGCACGACACTCGGTTCCGATTCTAGCGCGTGTCCTACGGATGCATGTGTATCTTGAGCTTAATACAGGCTTTTCGTTCAGCACTGCGGCCTACAGGCCAAATTGTTCGAAAACCTCTGTTCAAGCTCCCGTTGCCTTCGTGTCTGAACTGTCAAGGTTAGTTCAGAGCTCTGCCGCTACGAAACTTTTCCTGTACATGGGCCGATTTTGGGGTTTACAATGTATCTGGACTCTGCTGTCAATTATATACGGATCGAATGTCTTCCTGGATATCTGAGGAACTATGGACTCACAACGGATCATTGCCGGCTGTCCCCTTGGACTTTCTGTCAGCTTACAGTCACATCTTCCTTGGATGGGTATATGGAACATTTGGGGGGCGGATGGACACTCATCCAACTTCCTCTCGCGAAAATCACTCACGTATCAACTTTGAAGCCTGGACTGTGCGAGATGTAGATATCACTCTAAATCTGAGAAAACCCACGAAACCATGCTTGTATGGTTGTAGAGGGGACGTGTGCCATGACCAACCGGGAACAGTCTGTGCGGACCAGAAGGTGCATGCCTTTGATAAATGATAAGAAAACAGTTTTTAACTTTGTGCTGATACTCCAAATGGCTAAATCCATTATGCGCCGACATGCCTACACTTGTATGGACTCAGAGCGGACGGCACGGTGACCCTGAAGTGATTTGGGAATGTCCCGATTGAAACCGATTTAAGAATTGTCGGCAAATGCAGGCTCTGTATGGCAGTGTCAGGCACGCAACATTTTTAATTTTAGGAACATGGGGAATTGAGGGAAACTTGCACACTTCTGGTTTAGGATAAACACCGTCTGCTATAAAACCTTGGCTCGCCGAGTGGCCTGAAAATAAGCATCCCTCGTTAAAAAACATGCGCGTGCTAGGCCTTTTCCTTTTTGCATCCTCGGTCTTTCCTTTGATTGTCGCAAATGCCGTCGTGAGTATAGTGTTATTATCAGCGATAAATCTCGTTTGTCTAAATCTCAATATTTATCCAGAATGCGAATCATGAAATAATTGCTCGTCACGTCGAAGAGGCGCGAGAAGTGGCAGCGGCATGTGATCTTTATTTTTTTAAGATGAAGGAAAACTAATTTTCGTTCTCACTGCTTTAGAGCGTAAGTCCTGGTTTGAAACGGGAACCTGAGGCTGTTACTCCTGAATGGAAGCGAGAGGATAACGCGCATGAAGTTGCAGGGGCTGTGCGTGGGCTATCTCTCCGAACTTTTTTGCATCTAATGATCGGACATCTAGAGGACAGCTCCCGAGTCAAAGCGCGAGGCACATCCAGGTGGAAATACGCCTGGATGGAGACGGGAGCCTCAAGCGGGTCCTCCTGGCTGGAGACATGAGGCTGAAGGGGGCACCCCGTATTGGAAGCGCGAGCCCGAGGCTGACAGATACACTCCCAATTGGAAACGCGAGCCCGAGGCTGGCCGATACACTCCCAATTGGAAACGCGAGCCCGAGGCGGAGGCTGGCAGATACACTCCCAATTGGAAACGCGAGGCGGAGGCCGGAGGCAACACACCTGGATGGCGACGTATGCAAAAGAGAGCTTCGCCTGGATGGTGATCGGTACAGCGGAAAGCAAGTGGTGATAGCGTCGGAAGCTAGGTTGTTCCAAAATGGCCATGCCTCGATGGACCTGGGCTCCAGCACTTTGGCGTTGGAATTATTTATCGTCACGCGTTCGTTTCTTCTGTTTGTTACCCTCGTTGTGGATGCCTTTCCTTTCAACCTAGGATTAGGCATTCAAGGACATTTTGCACAAGACAATGTACCATATCATTCCTGTACCCTGTCCCATACCTTATTCGTATTTCTAACTCAATGACATTGCTTCTCCGATTACACTCCGTTTGGCACATTTTCAACAAGAGACAAAGGTAAGGATTATAGTGAGATGGATTTATTTCTTCGTCAGAATGCATGCATGCATACTCTTTGATAAGTTGGGCATAAATCTACGTGATAGTCAAGTATCGGTTGCTTTCCTGAGAGGACGTTGGTTGAATGTAATCGGGCACTCATACACGGGAGCCATTGGATCAACCTCCGGGTTCAGATTGCACACCTAGATCCTCCGTGACAGGATTATGCCTAGAGCCGGAGTTCAGGCCCGATCCAAGATGACTTGGATCTTAATCTCTTGAATTTCTCTCGCCTCCCGCAGTCGGCAATATTTCCGTGTCGAAAAGTACAGGCACGCGAGAGTGTCCATTGCGAGCACCGAAGATGCCATAAGTGGTAAGGGCGGCGGAATAATGATGTCTCAGTCAGTATTGAATTCTTCTGATGAGATACACATTTCTGCAAGGAGTAGTCAAGAAGGATAATTCTTTGGGGCGTTAACTCACCTTGTCAAAAGTAGCGGGGACTAGGTGCACAACAATGCCAAAATCAAGAATCTAGAGCGCTTCGAGACTGTTCTCCGGACATATTTGATCGGACGGCTCGTGTGCAAAGCCATCGATAATGTAAGATGTCGAAGATACAATGGCATGTACAATGGTACATCGAGTTGAATGTCACACCAACGTCCTGATGGAGTATGCTGGGTAGACCTTCTGTGCATTCCAGAACTTCCTTTTGATCAATGGTATCGGACTCGATGCTGGACAAAAAAGCCATAGTAATCATGTAAGTATAGTATGATAAAGTGAACAAGATTTGGGAAACCTAACTGAAGGTTGCGCATTCTGGGCACATTGAGTTTCCACGATTAAGAAACTAAACAAGAGAACGTGAAAGAGAGGAAGTGTCTATCCCTGGTATGAACCTGCAGGGACATTGTGTCGGATCAAGTAGTCTTGTAACGTCGTCATGAATCACGGCCCTGTCATGGTTCAAGTTGGAATGGAGGCCAAAAACTACATTGACGACCAAAGCATTGTATCAAAAAGACAATGAATTTCGTCAAGTTTTACGGGACCAGAAGAGCTCTGTGTTGTGGTTGTGCAGGCAAAAGGACGTGGAGCAAGCACAAGACCCAGACGCTCTTCCTAAGCTGGCATGAACTGTGTGACAGCCAAGAGAAGTTTCTCAAGGCGTAACGGGACCAGACATCGAAGTGAAGTCAAATGTACAGTAACTCTTGAAGATTCATCAACAGATATTGGGTGGGAGTTGCGTGCTATAGAGAAAGGGAGTAGATGAATCCATTGAATTGTGAGGAGAAACTATGAGGAGTGAGCGATAACCGATGACTGTTGGTCGGCGTTGCTCGGTTCTGGCAGGCGCGCATGATATGATTTTTTTGTATTCTAAGAAGGAAATAAAGAGCTAAGAGTATGCTTAAGCAGGAGGTATGAGAAAGACTAGAGTGTGTAGAGAGAAGGGCGCATTACACCGGTAGATGGAC
>JAMWFC010000100.1:0-100589 GCA_027475525.1 Macrolepiota albuminosa
ATTATGGGCGGTGATGATGGGAAGAGCTATTCATCAAGAAGCTTTGTCAAATTCCCACACCAAGCCTTGCTTGAGAAAATGAGGTGAGGTAATTACGTTTAATTATAACTTCGGAGTCAGCAATATTGATACAATGGAAAGGCGAAGGGAAAGCAGTACAGAGTTTAAACTAGCAGGAAGGAACGTTAACAGCAGATAACTAGGGGGTTTGGGCCGAGGGCTGTATGAACTCCAACAGAATCAAACTGTAGTAAAGTGACTATGGGGCGTAACCGGCATCAACTGAAAAGGAATACATGGGAATTGTATGTCATCCGCCCTACAGTATACTAAAGGCACCGATTTATGGACACTCCCACGGCTACTCCCTACTTGAAATCGTAGCAGCGTATGTGTGCACCATCCCTGACTCATGAAATACAGAGGTTTGAATTCTTGTCTCAGATGCAAAAAATTGTAGAATATTCAAAAAATTCATTTATGCAGAATTACAGTCCATATAGGCCTCTAATACACCTATTTAATCTATAAAATGTCACTAGATGACAATTCTGACCCTCCACTATCACTCTCCAACTTCAATAGTTGACAATTTTGACACCTTTCAACTTATGGACATGGACACAATTTAAGGAGACCACTACAAGATTTCAAGCACAAAAATGGGTGCTTTTCAGCCTGGAGAACAATGTCCTATCATAGAAAGGCAAGAAATAGAAGCTGAGAGGGACATAGACTTATTACTTTGTGGTCAGTCCTATTCAGACATGTTAAATGTCAACTATTACTTACTTTCTATTTCAAATAGCTGCAGCTTGAGTCTAGCAAGTCCAAAATGAGATCTTAAAGATCAAAATTCACAAACTAAAGTCATCTGGCTTAACCATGGGAGGCAGGTAAGTCAGCAGTGAACAGAAGACTGAAGTTGTTAGTGGGTCTGAATCTGACAGCACTTGGTCAGTTTCTGCTCAAAAAAAGGCTGAAGAAGAAGCAGAGACATCATAACATACTAGAAAAATCCAGTGCAAAGGAACCAGATGTCAAGGACCAACTTCCAATCATCTCAAAAATTTCCAATGCAGTATAAAACATACTTGGCACAGTAGCAGCATTTCTCAATGATAGTGGGTCTGTTTCTAAAGATGGAGAGGTTGCTGTGACTCCCAAGAGAAGTCCTAGACAGCCATAAGGCTCAACAAAGGCTAAAATTTTTATTTTATTTATGGAAACTATACAATGTCTGGATATATCAGTCTATGTCAACCTTGAAGTGCTGCCTAAGTTGATTCAAGGTTGGTCATACACACAAGGGAGACAAATTAGAACCTCTAAAACTGAAGCAGTATAGCCTATTTACACTGACACTGAATATGTCATAGAATCATTTCTTGGAAGAGATATCTGATATTGTTGATGTTTTACTCAAGAATCTAGATATTACTGAAATGACATGGTGGTGCTTTCAAAAGTTGGCATAGCTAATGCTTAAGGCTAGCCTAAGTGTCTATAAACTACAATTCAACAAATTTTTGCACTCAAGGATCTATTGACACATCATTATTTTCTCCTTCCCAGCTCTGACGCAGGTTTGAAAAGATGTACTGAAGTGCCAGCAAGAGAGTGATGAAAAATTGGAAGACCTTCAGATCAAAGAAGATATAAAGTGGAGAAAGAAAATAAGTTAATTTCTATAAATAGAAGCAAATATTCATACAAGTTTGACAGCTGATTCTAGATGAACAACTCACTTTAATTTTCTATGAAGTTGAAGACCAATATCCATCTGGACATTGTGAAGATCATCTGGAGATTGCATGTTTCCATTATTGTTCAAAAGGTTGGCATTTCTATCTTGATCAGAATCATACCAAAGTTTGAGCAAATGCAATTGTAAGTTACACTCATTTATAATTGGTCAATCACTAACTGTTGTCTCGTCCAAGCTTTGAAATGTTACAGATTATACAAAACCACCTCTTGGTCAGAATTTTTTCTTACCTAAAGATAACATTGAATTCAGTATTATACCAACAACTTCAGGGCACTTGCCAGCTTGGCCTGGTTTCTATCTCTTTTTCAGCTCTGGAATGATGAATTTCAGACTTCTATCAATGCACTGAGGCTATCTACAAACTCCCACTACTTTTAGATATTTTCAGATGACACCACCATTTAACTTTGAAATACTAACACCTTATTATCACAACTCTTGACAATCACACACTTCTGCATTAGCTACATCCAGCACTTCAGAGGCTGATGTTTATGTATAGTGCAAAAATCACAATTTTAGAGATGCTGAATGACAAAGGTTGATTAAGCTAGGCTTTATTGTTGGTGAAACAGCAAGTCTCACTGATTTTTCAAGAGATATGTGTTAGGAGACTTCTTATTTCTTCCCTCTTTCACTCCTTATTTCTTCACTCTCCTTTCATTCATTTTCTTATTTTTTCTGTCATTCTCTCACTTTATTCTTTCTATTCTTTCAACACTATTTATTAGTACTACTTTCAGCCTTTGAGGTGCTCTGATTCTTTAGCTATCATTTAGACAAGTGTGGGCCCTTCAACACTACACACAGACTGCTTATATAAGCCAGAGTTTGCCCTTTATGCAATTGTTTGTTTAGGCAATTTTTGAGTTTTTAAGGTTTTGTTGTCCTGTACAGTTGTTTTTCATGCTTCAGAGGCTTTAGAAGTGTCAATCCTAGCATAGAGAATCTTTAGACTTGTTCTCTTTAGATCTCTCTGTGTCAAGTGAGTAGTTATTATAATATTGTTAGTATATACTCTAATATACTTTGGCTCTCCCTCTGCCAGCTGTGTGACTGAGCCATAGCAAAATTAAAACCTTTTCACCAACAAAGAATTCTTGCAGCTTGTTTGATTTGATTGATATTTGCTTGTATTTAATAGCTTTTTCATATGAATATATGTAATTTTTTTTACTTTAAAGATAATTACAGTTCCAAAACCAATCAAGAGACTTTTCTGCTGAAATAGCAGTGTAATCTAATGAATATGGTGGAAGAAAATGCAATATACAGCTTAAAAATAAAACATGTCATGCTATAATATGTCTAGAATAATATGTAAAAATAACCTCTGAAAGCTATAGCTCAGTCACATAGCTAGCAAAGGAAGATCTAAAATATCAAGTATATATCAACAATATTGTTAGAAACTAAAGCTATGGAACCTAATAAGCATTTATCTCTAAATTTTGCAATAATGACTGTAATTATGTACCTACATATATTTTTAACCAGCAGCCCCACCCAGCATATTGTCTTCTTGACTGTATATATAATAGCACTGAAGTGCTCTATAAGACTCAAGACTATCTTTGCAAAGCAACTACCAAATACAAGATAAACTCAGAAGACAACACATGAACTGTCAGAGAACTCTGCATATCTTCTCTTTTTTACTCCTTATTTTTTCCTTCTTCTTTTATTTATTTTCTTATTTATTTTTTTATACTTTTACTTTACTGCTTTTATTCTTTAGCTATTATTCAAACAAGTATGGCCTCTTCAACACTGTATACAGACTGCTTATATATGCCAGAGTTTGCCTTTCTGACATTCAAAGTCTAGAGTTTTCCTGTCTTATTTGTGCAATTGTTATTTTAGGCAATTTTCAAGTTTTTTAATATTTTGTTTAAATTGAAAAAATTTAAAACATTTATTTCAAAAAATAAAAATAAAAATAAGTAATAAATTATAATTATTTTTTAGTTTTAAAAGTAAATAAATAGACTTATAAAAATACAAGAAGAATAATTTGCTTATAATTATAGTATAAAATATATAAATAGATTTGAGCAAAAGTACAAAGCATAAATAAAGTATTTCATATGCAAAAACTGATAACAATAGCTTTAGTTGTGCTTGAATAAATAGAATCAAATTTAAAATAGCAAGAAGAATGCAACTGCAAAAGTAAAATATGAAGAGTTTTTTTAAAAAATTATTTAGAAGTTATAATACTAAAATTAATAAGCTACAATTTGTGCCTTTAGCAGAAATTTTGTAGCTCATTGGAGGCTTTGCCTTCAAACTTCCTCCAACTAAGCCTCTATCCAAGCCTTACTTTATTTAGTTAGAGCTCCAAGTATGTATAGAGAATTTATTGCTTAATCACAGCCTCAATCTCATATTGTTTGATTAAGGCCTTGGTTTTCACAACTCAGTGCTTAATCCTAGTTTTTTTTCAACCCTCAAAGTATTATTATAAGCTGAATTGAAATTTTGAATTTTTCAGATTTCTTTAATTATTTATAAATATTTAAAAAAACTAACAATTAGTGTATCAGTAGCCTTTGAATTTTTCCTGATTTTTCAATAATTTTTCTAGAATTATTTCAGCATTTTCTACTAATATTTGCTGAAAAACAGAGCAATTGAATTTGTCTCAAAAGTTTTGGATTTTTTAAGCATTCATAAATCTCAAAAAAAAAACTAAAATCAGTATATCAGTAGCTCTTGAATTTCACCTGATTTTTTGGTGATTTTCCATGCATTTTATACCAACATCTACTGAAAAATAAACCAAAAAGGCAATTCTTTGACAGTCTTAGTCAGAACTGACTAATCACATCATTTAGAAATCTAGATAAAGATATAATATTTTGAAATATAAAAAGAAGCTAATCAACAATAAACTATGCTGATTGAAATATAATTTAGAATAATAAAGAAATATCTATATAATATTCAATATTTAATGCAGGACATGCTTATTTGTTATAAAAACGAAATATTTATTTTTTTATGGAAACAAAAATGTTGCACATGATCCAAATTGCCTCGTCTGTGTGCAGCAAAGCAAAGTTAATTTTATGCTGTTTGAGGGTGAGCAGCCACTTCTTTGGCTAACAGAGAAGCAGGTTCCAGGGAGGCCAGGTAGGTGTCATGATGCAAGAAGTACTGCTGATGAAATGACTGTCAGGAGCTCTGGGCGGTAGTAAGGTGTTTCGCATACACCAAGCAGATTTACTGCTGAATAGATTAGATTTAAAACAACTACATGTGATGTAATGTGGGTGCTAATTTATCGGGAACTGCAAGTACAGTGTGAGATGATGTCATATAGTGAATATTAAGGTGCTTACCTGTGAGTGCAGTGTGAGATGATGGAGTTTGTTGATGCCACTGCCCACAGGTATATATCATAAGGGAAACAATGGTAAATGTGCAAGATCAGTAGACAAAGAGAGAAAGGACAGTGTGTATGTGACAGTGTGAAGAGTTGTGTGCACATGATAATGTGAAAAGGGTCCAGTAATTCAATGCTGCCTGAATTAACCCAGGGCAACTCTATTACCTTTGCCCTAACCACCAAAGCTCAACAGAGCATGTGATGCACGTGACTGCAGCAACTTTGGCAGGACAAAAACTTTTTGTTTGTGTGCAGGAAAGCAAAGCCAAAGCTCAACAGGGCACATGATGCACATGACTGCAGCAACTTTGGCAGGACAAAAACTATTCGTCAAGACATAACCCTCTTCTCGTTACTTACGTAAGAGAGTCAGGGATAAAAGCCGAAAGGCCGAGCACAACAACAACAACAACAATATACGTAATGGAACGGATGTAAACCATAAACACCTCACTTTGAACTAGATGTCTTCTGTAGCAGCTCGAAGAGTCCTCGTCGTTGCGGGTAAGAACTTACCGTTATGGTCAAAGTACCACTCCTTATGGGTCGCCCAGGTCTCGGGGCGGGTTCTGGGACAGGCGCTTCGGCAGCGTGTGTCCAATGATTCAGTGATCTGACCACCTGGCTGAGCGTTCTGTAGACGCATCTTTTCCAAGGCTGGGTATAGTGTGGCCTTGGTGGCAAGAGGGGCCGACACCGTGAACAACCTCGCTCGAGAGTTGAATTCCGCGGGAGGCGAGGTACGTTGAACTGTCTCAACATATGGATTCATATCTTATTGTTGGACAGGCTGCCCCGTTCCCAGTCAAAGCGTATTCTCCCAGTGATATCAGTAACGTGTGGAAGTCAATTCGTGCCAAATTTGTTGCGCCAGAATACTCAATCGATGTTGCGGTCTTCAACATTGGGCAAGGTGTTTGGAAGCCATTCTTAGAAGTGACGCCTGAAGATATACGGGCTTCCCTCGAGCTCAACGTCGAAGCTGCGTTCGCTTTCTCTCGCGAAGCCATTCTCACGTTTAGGGAGAACAAGATTTCCGAGGATAAGGGGAAGCGCGGAACTTTGATTTTCACTGGCGCCACCGCAAGCCTCAGGGGAAACACGACTACCAGTGCTTTTGCAGCGGGTAAATTTGGGTTGCGCGCCTTGTCTCAAAGCTTGGCGAAGGAATTTGGAAAAGAAAATATTCATGTTTGTTAATTCTAGCCATGCCATTGGCACTAACTAATTGCACCCTCTCCAGGTCGCTCATGTGTGTATTACGAAATAAATCTTCCTCGTCATGACTGACCATTCTTCAAACAGGCGATTATTGATGGTGGTATGTTTTGCTAGCTCGCTGATTCGAACTTGTATTGTTTACACCATCCAGTCATTCACACTGAACGTCTTGGTTCATTTCGTCCAGAAGTAGCGCGCAACCCCGATGCTCGGCTGGATCCGGATAATATTGCTGAGGTACGTTTTTGTCTATCTTTTCTCCCCGCTCTACGTTCACACTGTGCAAGTCGTATTTATATCTCGTCAATCAAAACCGGTCGACCTGGACGTGGGAGCTTGATCGTGAGTCGTGAGTGCACTCTAATTCTTCGTTCCACCTAATCTCCTCTAGTTCGCCCTGCACACGAAAAATGGTAGGGGCATTATGAGAAAACGAATCACAGCAGGTTTTGCGAAATTTTTCCTTTCTGTATTCCAATCTTTTGTAAAATATCAGCGATAAAAACGACCAGATGATGTTTGAAGATGCAAGATGTGTACCTTGTTCTTCCTTCCGACCAATCCAGTTTGCTGCTTTAGATCTCACTTTGATATTTGCAACGTCTGGTTCCATCACAGTATTGAGAAAATTATTCCCTTCCGGTCCAGATATTTCTCCATTTATGTACACATCGGTGAGTGACTTTTCCGGCCATCTTCATTTGTCCCTTTTCTAACGGAGTCGATCTAGGTCCGTTAAGTCCCAAATTTCATACAATGTATGTCAAGCTCCGAATTGCTTCGCCACTGATGCGCTCATAAATTCCTGATCACATGGCTTCCCAAAGGGAGAACCCCACGGTACTACATTGTCGTAGAGATTGTTCGAGATCAATTGTCATTTCTTGACTAAGTGACGTTTTTGGTGATAAACATCTCGTTTTCATCTCCAGGCACATCGCTGATTGATGTGTTCACGCATCCGCAAAAACAAATCTTTGAAAAATCTGGTGATAACTGGAGTACTGGAGTTATCGGTTAAGGAAGCCCTTGGCATGACTGGTCGGGTTTGTTGTCATTGGAAGGGAACTCCGGTTGATTTCTACCCTCTAAAGAGCTAGGCACAGGCCAGAGTGTTGGCACCTCGCGGGTACTGTATCTAAAGTCAAGGAGTCACCCATGATCATAAGCTTTGTTTTGATTTTCTCAGGTTGTTCGCGCAGGTTGTCTTCATCGCACGATGCCCCCAGAGTTGTCAAACAACGCATTGATGAACTGAATGTGGGCGCGAGAGAAGGGTGCCTGTCTGAAATGCTTGTTTCTTAACTATTCTTCCCAGGCTGCACCGCTTTCGGTAGGTAATATCTCGATCCGAAGCTCAATACTCTGCTCAATGTTCGTCATCTGAGTGTGTGACAAAGGAAAGCTTTCCCTCGACTTTATGGGCATTGCGTCGGACGATCTCCCTTTTTCTTTGCAAGACAACGCTAAAGCAGCGATCACATGAACTCTCATTTCTACAGGCCCTCCCAGCTCCCTCTGAATATATCAAAGAATCTGGGAAACAGAATGAAGACAAATTTTCCTGTTCGTAAGTATCAGCTGATCTTATTCTTGAGAGCGCAAGATGGATCTCAGTGAAAAATGTGGTCGATGTTTACCCTTTCGCCTTTACAGCGAACCTTATAATCGCTGCCTAGATAAGGTATCTACTTTCAATGCGCATTTGGGCGTTTTAGCATCTTACCAGATCAACCAGAGCCCCGTTGTTGCCGTTATTTTGTTCGAGGACTCTTCAGTCAGCCTCGAGCAGGCGAAGATGGGGTTGGCTATATAGAGCTCTTTAACTGAATCATTTGCAGTCATATCCATCTCTGGCAAGCAAGATAGAGCCCTGGACCCGAGGCTCGATTATGAGTTCAACGGCCACTAAGATCGATCTTCCGAGCACTAATAAAGCCTCATGTCAAGCTGCTCTGAATGTACGGATGGGGTCAGTTTGTCGTTGATATCATTTCGAACTTCTTGAAAAATATTGTAAAATTGTATATGTATGATAATCATCGTGTTTGAAACGATTTTTTTTTCTTACAAAACGCCTTCCCCCGTTGGGATTTCTGACCGACGCGACGCGCTTATCCCAGCCTCCTTGACTTGTACACGTGAGAATCAAGGCACGACACGTGGGACAATTGCTGACTGATGGGTAAATGGTGTTATGCCAATACCCTCCTTTTAACAAAGCCGAGGAAAACAGAAAAAATAGTAAGAAATTCTAGATTGAGATTTGTTCACTTGATGTCAACTGAGATTAAACCTATAGCCTCATCCCGCCCGCACCTGTTCGGCCTGATTTGGAATTTTACTCAATGAGTTCTAAAGCAAGCCCGTCTTCCAAGCGTATCAAGCTTGAGACATCTTTGCCTCCTTCTCCCTCAAACTCACTGCCAGACGTCAATGACATAGAGACAGAGGACCCTGAATTTCAATGCAGTATATGTTTGCAAGACATTGTGGACCGTACCGTCGTTCCGACATGTTACCATGAATTCTGCTTCGAATGCGTAACGATGTGGGCAGGTGAGTGTCTTTCGGTCTGGCCTATCCAAGCTGATCGGGGAAACATTAACAGAGCAATCGCGGCGGTGTCCACTATGTTCTCAATCTGTTGGGGACTATGTCCTTCACAATATCCGTTCGAAGTACGATTTCCGCAAGCATTATTTACCTCCTTTGCGGAAGTCACCTGACCCCGAGCGCAATGTCGGATCTCGACAACGACAGCGTACTGCCAGGGAAAGGGAGCGTGAACGAAGGTTATGGGAAGAGAGGCAAGCAAGCGACAGGCTTGCACAATCTATCGAGAAGAGAAGATGGATTTACCGTCACAATCTCTATGCAAAAGTGAGTTGCCATCCTTTTCGTACTGTTTCCGGCTTTGAAAGTTTCTCATAAGGCGGCCAACAACAGCATGTAGCATCAAACGCGTACACGCGTTACCGCCCATACCCTACGCCAGCCGTCTTTGCCGCATCAAACGATCTGATCACACGGACTACAATATTTCTACGACGTGAGCTGCAAGTGTGGGACAACATTGATGTTGAGGTCGGTGTCTCGTAATCCTTTCGAAAGGCTTCTTTTCATCAGACCGCAGTTTCTGACTACGTTCACCATATCATTGATGAAGTCTATTGATATCCGATCCGAATCTGCTGTGAAACTACTTGCCGAGTTGCTTGATCTCGATGTGCCTTACGTGGAGGGAGGGCGTTACGTTAATGCTGAGCACTTTGCGCATGGTAAGCAACCTCTTCCTCCTCACAACCTGCATGTAACAAAAGATGTAGAAATATATTCTTTCGTGAGATCTCCATTCCGCGATCTCTTCGTTTATGACAGTGTTGTACAAGTACGCGTCCTCGCCCATCCAAATTGTTGTACGTTCTCACTCAAGGTCTGACAGTATGATGCGGTAAATGAAGAACATTCACCTGCCCGACTTGGTCGCAGATGGCGTCCCGTCTGCCGTTCCCGTTCCCGTTCCTCGTCCCGCAATATTGAACATGATGCTGATAGATCAGTTTCATATTCCCCATTGTGGAGGCATCACCCCACGACCGACGTTCGGGCGACTCGCGAATCCTCGGATAATGGTAGAAGGATCAACGCTACATGTCAAAATCAAACCGATAGCAGAGGAAGCGAACAGACTAATAGGACTACTAATTGTAAGACCACTTTCACTTCTCTGCCCACTATTCAAGTTTCATGTTATCACCTAGCCAACGATGCCCACGACACGTCTCAGAGACCGGGAGATTCCACCATGAGGAAGAAGAGTGAGAGAGAACCCTGGGAACATGAAACAGCAGATAACCGCGTCCAAGCTGCCGAAGGCGCCCTTTTGGAGGCTGAAGCGCCTGCTACCGAACGCTCAGTGGCGCAGCCAAGCGCTCAAAGCTGTTTACCAGCCTCTTCACTGCGACTGTCTACAATAAGGCCCGGCCATCGCTCTCTCGCTCAGTCTGTACACACTCACCTGAAACGTGGATCCGTCAACCAACGGAGTAGCCCTAAAGGTACGAGACCTGAATTTCACCCCGATCCTCTTCCCTCCGCCCAATCGGACTCATCGTCTGCCCCTGCTCTCCTGGCACGATTGTCGGACTTCGTTCTTCCGACACAACGAACAGAGCACAACCCCGAGTCAGATCGTTCTTTGCCACAAAGCATCCCTATCTCGTCCGAATTATTCGTCCAGGCTCGTGCATTAACAGCACAGACGGTTGGCAATTCTACATCTACAGACACAAGTATATCCACGATGCACATACCAGGTAATTGCTTGCGTCCTTTTTGCTCGCTCATGCTGACACACGTCACCATCAGGTGGTTGTGCCGCCACCACGTCAAAGACCTTGTTACATACGTTCCCTCAAGATTTACCCCATCAAGATATGTATCACGCCTATCATGTGAGAGCAACAATGCATGATAACCCCACTGAAGACTCGATGCGTCCCTCAGTTTCCACTGTCACACGCGACGATGATTCCCATTCCACCATTCGCGAGAATTTATCTGCTAGACTCGAAAGGGAGAAACTCCGCGCTCAATGCGCCAGGGCACATGAACTTGCCAATGTATCGGGACCCACGGAAGAAACCTCCTTAAAAACTAGATTCATACGCAAAAAAATGCTTTCTACAGGGCCGGAACAGCCTCAGGGAGATTACCTCGTCGATCCTCATGTAATTGAGAAAAAACTGAGAAAGAGGGCCCATTTGCAAGCTAGGCTTGAAGCGGAAAAAAGAAGTACCGGTTTGTAATGGATTCTATTGTTTCGACAATTTCTGCCCATTTCGGGTGTATTATGATGCGTTAATATAATAGTAGCTGAGGGACGCTGACGGCATGAGGAGATTAATGAAACAAGTGGTACTGAATTATAGTTCTGGTGTGAACTTCATAGTGCTTATTAAAATTCCTACCTCGGCGGTTCTAAGGAGCCAATCAATAGAAAGCATTTACATATACATATAATCATATCTGATATCGGTAACGCAGTAAGTTTCGTGAGGGGGGACATGGAAGACAATATGTGCAAAATATAACAATGGTACTAAGTCCTTCGCATTTGATTCTGCGGTCCTAATGTTCCTCAGAAGGCGAAGAATATATAAACGTTCCGCGAATTGGATCGTAGCGTCTGCACCTCTCATGCGGCCTGGCTGCGGCCGCAGCAGTGACGAATATATAAACGTTCCGCGAATTGGATCGTAGCGTCTGCACCTCTCATGCGGCCTGGCTGCGGCCGCAGCAGTGACCCGCTCGAGGGCGGTGGTTCCGTGACAGGCACAGGAGGCGTAACGCTTCTGCTAGCTGTTTTACGTTCATGTAGTGCCCATGGCGGCGGAGAACGGGACGATCTGTATGTGGATTCACGCGAAGAAGTAGGCCGCCGATTTTGCGGCTGAACTACGGAAGGATGAGGCCACGTAAACGGTGCCGCAGACTCGGGAGGCTGATAAGAAAATATGCCTCCAGGTGTTAAAGACCGTCTCTCTCTATAATGAGGATCAGGTGGGGCTCGAGAGGGCCCAGAAGATGAACCAGGGGCAGAAAAACTTGGACGGGGAGGTGCTGGAGGGAATACCAGGGGTGGGAGAGTACGCGAAGGATCCTGCTCGTATGGCCTACTGGAACTTGCAGAATTTGGAACTGTGGGTGGTAAATTCAAGCGTACAGGGCTTGGGGATCTCATTGATTGATCTCGGAGATCGCTCAAGCGTATGAAGCCCTCATAAGGAGTATTTTGCCGACACGGGATGACGCGTTGCCCGCGATTTGTCAAACCAGATGACGATTGCAAGCCAGGCATTCCTGGGCCTGACAATTGGAAGGATGGCTCACGCCAGCTAGCAGCTGGGTCGAAATTGTAATACTCACACGCCACTGAGCGCCCCATCTCAGCAGAGTGCGACGAGGATGCTAAATGACTTGAGCTCGGCCCAGGAGGAAGTGGGAACGACCCGGAGCCGCTTGGGAATGTGCCGAAATGATGAGGTAGTCTGTGCGACGCATAAGTCTGACTCTGTGGTCGCCGAGCTTTCTGGCGTTGATTCTATAATAGAAAACGAATTTAGTCATTCCTTGTGGAGATTTTTCATCAAAAGGTCAAGTACCTGAAACCAGACCTAAAAAGCGGAATAATGGTGAGTCATCAGAAGTGGGATCAGACGATGTCCAACCTGTACTTTGCGGGCACTAAGCCCGATTGATCTCCCCACCTCCTCTCGTACGCTCGCGTTGGGGAAACGAGACTGCGCCAATAGATGTCAATCAAGGTATCTGACAGGACATCACAGCAAGAGAGGCATATACCTTGGCAAGCAGTGAATGCAGTACGGCTGCCTGATGAGGTGTGGTGAGAGTCCGCGTACGCTTTTTCTTTGCAGAAGACCCTGTAGGCTCAGACGACTCAGACAACCTTTTCCCCGTGCTTGTGCTCGCTACACCCTCCTTCGAGTAAGATGAGGTGTTGTATTCGTAAATGGATCCGGAAGTCGTCTGTTGTAATCGTAATTGTCCGAGCGTCATTTGGGAATCTGTCGAGTCCGGGGGAATCGATGGACTTGAGTGCGGTAAGGGATAAACTTGCGTGAATGGCGGAGATTGTGACTCCTTCTCTGGAAGAGTCAGTTCAAACGGAGAGCCTAGTTGGACAGGGGTCCGTGAGGTCGTAGAGTGAGAAGAAGCGTTAAGAGTAGAGAGAGTATTGGATGTTGGAGAAGTGGAACGAGATTTAGACATGGATCCAGAAGAGCAAGGGAAAAACCTTGTTGTAGTACAGCTTTAGCACATTGATGAGTAATGCGGTAAGGAACGAAATCGTGGTTGTCGAGAAAGCCAGGGTAAATGCAACAGTCTTTCAGACTCAGGCGCCGTCAGGTGGGTATTTGTCGACAAAGTAACCGAATTATGTTTCTTTTGCAACCAGTCCATATCATGTGTCGGAAGATTTAGCGAGTGAGATCGCCTGGCAACATCCCAAGTGTGCCTTCACGAGTAATGACTTACACTTCGTTAACGCAGTGAGAAGCGATACTACGATAATGCATAGCTTTATTGGTAGCCTTGGTGATGTAAGAAACACATCACATTGTGTGTGAACTCCATTGTCGAAAGGATTGGTTTCAGACTTGCTGTCGTATAGCAACGACGATCTGTCATGTTGTTGATGTATGGTTTTGATCGACTGTGATCTGCGGTCCCTGATGTGATCTATGTGAGAAAAAGTCGAGATGACGTCTCGAAATTATTATAGAAAAAAAGTAACTCCTAGTACTTATCTCAAGCAATGGATAACATAATAATATATAACAATATGTCCTCGTTCGTGGCTCCGACGTCTCATCCAGTTCGGGTGACGTACGCTTCATCAGAACAAAGTTGCGCACGAACTGAGTCACCTAGTTTGACTCTACAACGACAAGTAGGTTAGGATCTGCTGAAACGAGGGATAAATCGAAACCGTCAGAGTACTCAGTACCTAACAGAGTTATTGTTTATTGGTAGGAGATGTTAACTCGGAAAACACGAGCTTTATTATGTCCACATTCACAAGTCATCAAACATTGTTAACACATTGTTTCCAGGTCAAGAGATCTTAGCGACGGTGGGAAACTGTTTCTAGCAGCTCCGAGTCTGTGAGACAGCTGAAACAAGAATTCCAATTACAAAGAATAACGTAGTGATACCGAAAAGGCAAACGAGCTGCTGGTGTCATTTGATACTGTTTCGCGCGTATTTTTGCTTGTGAATTTATGCGACATGTGAATTTAGCTTTATTCGTTCTTCAATCCGTGCGTGTTAAAGGGCTTCGAAAAAATGATGGGTTCTTGCAAAGTTTCAAGCAGAGAAAATCATCTGATAATAATCCTGGGGATAGATCATCATGGACTTCGGAACAAATCAAATTATGACTGTCATAATGTGCCATGACAATTCAGAATTCAAGGACCTCACTGACAATTGCAGGACCACAGCCAATGAGGCATATATGGTTTAGATATTAGCACCGCCTAAGGTTGGCCGGCTAGTCCGAGTTGCACCTTGTACTGCCCAAAATCGTCATATATGGTTTAGATATTAGCACCGCCTAAGGTTGGCCGGCTAGTCCGAGTTGCACCTTGTACTGCCCAAAATCGTCATAATTATGTCTCCGGGTTTGACTTGTCGTGAAGTTGGTTCAGAATCAGTGTTCGGCATTAAGTGCCGAAACATGTGGCGTGTTACATAACTCCGACGGCCTTACCTCCGACGTTCTTGCCACGGGTGAAATGGATTTTTCTGAATCCTTTGCTCATCCTCCATCTCCGTCACTGAGTAGTTTAGCGCGGGCAGGACCTTCCAAATCTTCTGGGCTGACTCTCGTACTGCCAGCTCTCAAGGGTGGTAAACCGATTAAACTCGGAAAAAAATCAGGGTCCTATGGATTACAGGAAGAGGAGAAGAAGGCCCCTCGGCCAGTGAAATTGAAGCCATTGAAAGAGGTCCTGACGAAGCTAATTGCGCAGATCAAGAAGTGTGTTACTTGTTTCTTTCGTGTTCGGGCATGTTGGCTGATAACGATATGCAGAAAGGATGACTACGCATTCTTTTTGAAGCCCGTTGATGCATCTCAAGTCCCAGGGTACACAGATGTCGTGAAACGACCAATGGATCTTGGTACCATGTCTATGAAAGTTGAGAGAGGGAAATATCGGTCTCTTGAAGATTTCGCGGTTCGTCGACATTGGTTGCCATTCAAAGCATCGTGATGCTGACCTCTGTAGGCTGACTTGAGGTTGGTTGCTTCAAACGCTAAGGCTTTCAATCCTCCTGGATCCATATATCACACGGAAGCCGAACGTATTGAAGCGTGGGGGTTGGATCATATAGCCAAGGCAGCAGCTACTGTCATTCAATATGAAACGGACTGGAACATAGAAATAGAGAAGGACGATGAAGCGACTCCGGTAGTTATCGATGACGATGACGACTACAATGTGGGAACACCTATGGATGTTGACGATGTAGTACTGGGGCGCTCTCCTTCTGTTTCTTCACAAATTCAACCCTTGACCGGTCGAAGAGGCGTTCGTGGACCATACAAGAAGACTACGCAGACGCCGTCGAAAAAAGTTTCCGAGAGTGTAGATGCTGAAGGACGGCTTCCGGGTTCCAAAGATGGTTTGGGATCGTTTCCGCCATGTTCGGACTGGGCACAAACAATGCTAGCACTCAAGTTGAAGGGTAAATCCTACTTTACTATTTTCACATTAGTACTGGAGGATTGCTGTAGGCAAACGTTACAAAACAAAGAAAGAGAGACTTCGATTTGAGAAGGAAGGACCGCCACTTCACGCAGATGGTAGGTAGGCAAACGTTACAAAACAAAGAAAGAGAGACTTCGATTTGAGAAGGAAGGACCGCCACTTCACGCAGATGGTAGTCTGGACTACCCAGAAAGTACGTTTGTCCTTATAACCACTGTATTTTCTGACGCCTTTCAGTGGAGGAACCATTCTCGGTTCTCTCTGCCCTTGCACCAGAATCAGAAACACGACCCTATCTTACGCAACTCCATCCTCCATTATTCACCACGCCTCCCCAATACGACCCTTCGTCATCCCAATCGCAATTAAATACCCCTCGCACTCTTCCCCCTTATTATCCATCTGTCAATTTGCATTATGAACGACCACCGCCCGAGTTCGCCCTGACAGAAACCTCGACAACCAAGCGACGTCACTGGACAATCATCCGGAATCCTACGAGGAGCAAACAGAAAGACATAGACGAAACTGAGCCGCAAGAAGCACCTCCGTGGCAGACACCTCGAGAGATCCAGGCCACCGACTACGGTTCTTATGCGGCTCTCGCTGGGACGCTTGAGGAGGAGGTACGTCAGCGTCGAATTGCAGGGAAAGAGGGAGAGGAGGAAGAGAAGATGGTGCAAGTCCTCCGCGATACTCTTCACTGCGAAGTTGCACCGACAAGCCTACTCGAGGCCAACAAAGACACTTCTGTAGCTCTCGCGAACAATTATTGGAGCACGCAGCGAGCAGTCACTGCAGAGGAATACATTCGAGACATTGTATATGGTGGAGTCGATGGTTTGGCCTATGTTCGAAGCTTGGCTGAGTTCGTGTCGACACCGGGAGTGAGTTCGGGGAAACTCGATCTAGTATCTTGATCTAACCTTCCTCACAGAGTATCTCGCCCTGTACAGCCTTAGGAATACCTGTAACGACCTGGGTAGAGCAAGAGATTATCGATCCCTTGACAGATGGTCGACATTCATTACTCCGTGAAACTGCCATTGAGCTCGCGAGGCAAAAATCAACATCAAGCCATCAGAAAACACATGAAAAACCTTTCAGGTCTCTCTTCGAATCTGTTCGAAGCTCACTACAGCTCTACCCAGTGGCCGCCGCTGCTCTTGTTCTTCTGATGCAAATTGAATCACATAAGATCGACATGGGTGCGTTGATAAGGACACCGGATGAATTGTTCCAAAGTGAGGAGGAATGGGCTGGTAAAGTTTTCAGAGAAAAACGGAGGGCCCGCAAGAAGGAAGGTGTAAAGTCAGAGGACGGCGCTCATCATCAAGAGACAGAGGAGCCCGAGAAGACGTGGATGGATGTCGATGCCTCTTCCAAAAATCCGGATGGCGAAGACGTTGACTATGAACTCGAAGGCCCGGAGGAGCTCCGACAAGTCATGGATTACGTTGCCGGAGTGCTTATCGACCTTGACAAGAGGATCAAAGCAGGGAACACGACGTCTCTAAAGACCCCAGTGTCTACTCATGTGCCGTCATCAGACAAGGATTCCCTTGAGATCAAGGTGGGGGACCAGGTAACTGATGTCACAAGAGAAGATCCAGTTTTACGAAACCTTCGTCTTAATCTACTTGCATTGGCGAAGCGCGCACCGCTAGATACGATAGCGCGTTTACCTAAAGATCTGGTGCCTGAACATATTCGCCACTTTGTCCCCACGCTTAGTAGCTCGACCTAGGCCTGCTTCGAACAGTATTTGTGGTCGTAGATGAACATATTCGCCACTTTGTCCCCACGCTTAGTAGCTCGACCTAGGCCTGCTTCGAACAGTATTTGTGGTCGTAGATGAAATGCATTGTGTTTTCAAGACAACTGTTTAAAGACAACTCCGTAGATTTGTAGGGCTGCTGTCTTTGGTTTGATCTGACCACTAGATATCGGCTTATCGTAGCTGTATAGACGTTTTTTTCTTGGTCAGCAAGACTCCTGACGTTTTCCGATACTCCATATCTTCGACGCTGAACATGGTCAAATTTCAGGGTTCAAGTCGATTTCTTCTTTCCCTTGATTGTGTTTCAAGGGATAGATCTCAAGAACTCAAACCAGCGTTTCGCCTCCATGAGGTTTGTTTTTTTTTATAGAATTCATATATCATTGTAGGATTGCCAATCTCTCCACATCAAACTTTGATTTCTTTGTTGATACTGATGTCGTTGAACCCATCGTTTCTATGCAACGGCACATAGGTTTTATAAAACTGTATGCATCAAAGGTATCAAAGGCAATATCCTCCCTTATCAGGGCTCCACAAATCACAGGCAGAAATACTCTCCGTAAATCACCCAGTGAACACAAACTGATATGCTCATTTGTTTTTTTTAACACGAACAAATCCTTCGCCACATATCCGCATGGATGGATCGTCGACGGATCGACATATTTGATTGATTGGGGCCGCCACTACAGCTTATGTACATGTTTCATGTTCTTACTCTGATCCTACTCCATTATTATACAGCCGCACCTTACTCGTATCATAGGGCCCTTGATGATGTGTCAAGCGCTCTCGCTGACTCTTACTGATGATCAGCGTCGATGAAAATTTGAACGTTACGGTATGCCGGTGATTTCGGGACCCCCGAGAAGTTGTAACACCTCATTTCCTAAGGATAAGTGCTCAGTATGTACTAGCACAGAGAGACAACGTACTAATTGTAATTCTAGGTCACAATCAGTGACATTTTGAGAGTTGTAGTTCGCGGAGTTGCATGGTATTTCCGGTTGCTCGTTGCATTTCCAGCAATACAGGCAATCACCTGTTCAACCATGACTGCAGCAGCTGCACAGTGACAAGAGCAATGCAGTATACTGTTCTTCATATAACCTCTTATGTACGTTTCGCTCTCCATTTTTATGTTCTGCTCTGGAACATTGAATGGCTTAGCCTCTTTCCACCTTGAGCAGGAAGTCCTTCTTTGAAAATATATGAACATTCTGAGTCTTAGAAAAAACCATTTGTATTTACTACAAGAGATTTGTTGCTGGTGATGACTCACTACAGGATAAAAATGATTCCTGTCACACCAACTGCTGATTGTCAAGTATTGATATGTACTTATGTGATGTGTATGTTCATAGCTTCTCGGTAACTTCCCGGGGGCTCAGTACTAGTAGAATGATCCGTGGATTTCGATTGACATTGAACAATTTATCTCGTTGCTTAGGGGATGAGTCCAGTCATATTTGCATTATTCTGACAATTTTGCTAGCTATGTGTGTTACCATGTAAGAATTGGAATTGCCAACGGTGAGAGTATTTAGGCCGGAAATTGCCCCTACTACTCGCAGTGTCATGGTAGACGTGATGTGACAGTTGGCGTCAAGCTCCCGGTTCAGACTCCGCATTGTTGACATCACTTGTCCTCTGGCACTTCGTCAGGTCCTCGAAAAACGAAGAGGAGGTTAGTGCTAACTTTCTCTTCCTATTGACAGTTTAACTTTAAACAACTGACTTCCACTTACAGCTTTTTACCGGGAAATTTTATGAATTATGAGTTTTTTTACAGTACTGAGGTCTTCGCCATTACGATTGAAATTCATTCAAAGGTCGTGTATAAAAACTTGCCACGGAAGCTTGTTGAAGAGCTATAGCTCTTTGGATAGTACACCGACTGTCAATGGTAAGTCCTTCGATAGTTCATTCGTTCATTATTTCAATACCAAACGCCGACCTGGTCAATCCTTTCTATAGGCCTTCCCGAGTATTCTACAAATGAGAAAAGACGGATAGTATCAGAAGAAATATACACGGACTATCAGCATGGTGTGTATGTCTACACTACAATGCCTCCTCCGACAGGAGATGGCAAAGCCACTGAAGAAACGACCGAATGCTTTTTCTCTGGTTACAAAGTCCAACGTACCATTTTCTCCGAACCTAGGTTTCCTAGTCCTGTTCCAAAACCGCAAGAGCCCTGCCACAAAATTGCGCCCTCTTTTGGCGGACTTGGTCTCTTCGCTACTCGGGACCTTTCTCTCGGTGACCTGATATATGCCGAGCGACCTCTTTTCATCGCTTCATTTAGTCAGAATTGTCTCGTCTCAACGGAACCCCAAGCTTCCCGACACCAAAAGTATCTCGCCATAGCTGCTGAAATTGAAAAGGATCTCCGCATTGCTATCGATCGTATGCAGCCGGAGCGCCGGGCTGCTCTCCTTGCTTTGTCAGATACCTCCCCAAATCAGCGAGGCTCAGATGTGCGGGGCATCTTACAGACGAACTACAGGCCCCTCAGTTTTGATCTTGCCACAATGAATGAAGCCTCGGATGACGGAGATGAGGATCTCCAGTACGGCATGATTCTCAATCAACTCTCGCGTGTAAATCATAGGTGCATGAAAACACAAAATCTGACGACGAATCGCTAATTTCCTTGCAGTTGCGTGCCTAATGCTGCAATTACTTTCTCCCTCGCCTCTTTCTCTGCTCAGCTGCATGCCATTCGCGATATAAAGGAAGGCGAGGAAGTTTTCATCAACTACTGTCGGTGTACCTTGACACCTGAAAAACGACAGGAAGCCCTTGCAGATTATAGCTTCACATGCACCTGCCCCGGTTGTCTCGATCCCAAAAATCCCGTCAACGTAGCCGCTGCCTTGTTAAGCCAATTACAGCTTCCGAGCCAGTACAAAGATGAAGAGCTTTTCTACGTCCTTCCAGATTCTCAGCCCAATTTCACAGAGTTACTGGAGAGGTCCAAGAAATTGGTAGCGTTTATTGAGAAAAGTGGCCTGCAGATTACAGGCGCATATGACGCACAACTTAAGGCGGTCGCGACTGCGGCGTGGCATCTCGGAGATGATCAAACCGTATTGCGCTACCTAGACTTACGACAGAGGTGGACTCGTGCCGTACGCGGTAAGGAGATCGTCTACTCTCGAGACAGAGACGGTGAGTTATTGCTGAATGAGCCAGTTTTCCTTCGTCCTCTTTAACTGTCGTCATCATTGTGCCGAATGAATGTTCATGCTTGTAAATCCATACTACCTTAGAGAAACAAATATCATAATTGATGGATTGTCTAAATGCTTTGGATCTCAGTGCGGATGAGCAAGTATATCTGTCAGATGAATATCACGTGACCGTTACACTGTAGGCGCGTGTGGGTCAGTCACCATTTGACATTGACACAACGCATAACCAGTTTTTTTACGAAGCCTTCGTTTAGCCACATAAGACGACGTCTATTGACTCCACCTCTCTCTTTCTGTATTTTTCATTGAGTCACGCTTCTGAAGTCATTGTTCGAGTTTCCAGTGAATACCAAATAGACCTTTCGCATCGTCGTTATGCTGCAAATTCGCCTCAAGACTGCTACCTTACTCGGACTTCCCAAAGCCTGCCTCATGGGAGTCCCAAAGAAAGCCTGGTATAGAACTTCTGCAGTACATTCGAAACAATCTGGTGGGCCCTAATCACGAGAACTTCTTCCTCGACTTGTGGTGACCTTCCTTTCTCAGTATCATACACTGTCCCCCAATTCGAAGCATTCGAAATAATACCGCAGGCTCCGCGCAAACTTTTGACACTTCATTATCCCATGAAACCCGGATCAGGTTAATTAGAAAAGTCTTTTATTGCGATTTGTGGGCTAAATTATACTGTCAGATCTTCCAGAATACCGAACGAGCGAACGTGCACTTTTAGCAACCGAAGTGACATATTCCAACTCTCCTCACGATTCGTGTATATATACAACCCTTCCTCCTCCCCCAGACCGCGAGAAAGTGGTAGAAGATAGCACTGAATGTCTTTTTTACGGGCATAAACCCAAACGTGCCGTATTCTCTGATGATCGCTTCCCCGAATTCCAGCCCAGACTCAAAAAGCCCCGCCATCATCTGGCGCCGTCTCATGGTGGGCTCGGCGTATTTGCAGCACAAGAACTCATTCTCAGCGAGCTCATCGTCGCTGAGAGACCCCTTCTCGTTTCACCAGTTAGGCCTCGGGTGAACGTCACATTTCATAGCCAACCTACGCCCGATCAGCAGCTCTTAGCAGAGCGAGTGGAGTTCGAGAAGGACCTTGAAATCGCGTTCGATCGTATGAGCCCAAAGCTCCAGACGCAGTATCGAGCTCTCCACAACTCTCAAAAAGATTCAGAATTGTGGCCTTTGTTGGGTATACGCGAGACGAACGGTTTCGAGATTGATCTTGGCCGCCATGTGATGGGTAGTGAGGACATGCGGTACGTCATGGTGTCAGACCAAATTTCGCGCGTCAATCACAGGTTTGTCGGATTGCTCTTCTCTCATCCGTGCCTCTGAGTATCGCTTTTTTTATAGTTGCACACCAAATGCCGCCGTTGTCTTCTGCAACAGATCCTTCACTGCGAAACTTTATGCTCTCCGGAACGTCGAACCAGGCGAGGAGATCACCATCACCTACATCAATAACACCATGGATTATAAACAGCGCCAGAAAGCTCTTGCTCCCTGGGGATTTACCTGCACCTGCCCCGCGTGCTCTGACTACCCTGAGCACGAATGGAAGTTGGCTCGGATTCTCCAAGACGTGCTTGCCCTCCCGCCACACAACGAGAAAGAGCTATTCTTCAAATTTCCCGATCCACAACCTGATCCTAAAGAGCTGCTTGCAAGAGTGCTCCAGAATATGGAGCGGATCGAGAACGCGGGGCTGGTTAACATTCCGGCGTATGACATTCAGACGAAAGCGTTGGCGACCGCATGCAGAGGTCTTGGATGGCACGACCACGTGCTGAAACTTTTAAGATCGCGAGACCAGTGGATGGCGGTTGTACATAACAAGAGATATGTGTATTCGAAGGATGTCGATGGTCAGATTATTCTGGATGATGAAGTTTCGTTTTCTCTAGCTTGATGTCCATTCATGAAATGAGTTTCTTTGCATACCATACTTTACCTTGGCCATAGGAGTAGAACATAAATATGAGTCCATGTCTTTGCTAGTATATCGGTTAGTACACGCGCCTGTCATATCGGCGGTTTTCCATTGATAGAGACGAGCGCGCGAAAGCTGGGTTCGACTCCCAGGCAAAGAGACATTTATTTTTCATTCACTGCGCCACCTCTCGTGCAAGGGAACCGTGCATTCCTTCCCAAGGTATCGAGGTCACCATAGAAATGAAACATTCTGTCTGTTTCTAACGAGGACAATAATTATCAAAGACCTTCACGCTTACAGGTGTAGCGTTTAATATCACAACTAAGAGGTGCAAAAAGACGCGCAGCGAGTAGAATATCCACCTGGGTAAAGTGACTGACTCGACCATTTAGTCAAAACAATCATCTTCGTACCCAGAGTATATCCCATTTTTCGTCCCTCTTTGAGTAACAACCAGGGGTCACACTCTAAAGAGTACAGTACATCAGAGGAAATATAACCAATACTTATACCTTTCGTCTGCACGCTTCTAAAACAGATAAAAAAACTCCTAGTAGGTGTGCTTGAAGAACTAGTTGACAATTTTTGAGATTAAGGTATACAATACATTTCATTAAGAATTACTTTGAATAAATTACAACCAATAGAATATAATCTGGTCCGTGAGTAGCGTTAGTCTAACTACAGAACGCTCGGAAGAAGATTGGCATCGCTGATAATCTCGCTTTCGTCCATCGGCTTTGACCACTTGTCTGCGACGCGAAACAATCAGACCACAGAAAGATTTAAATTACACAAGGAGACAGCGTACCTGGGCATGCCAAGAAATATCCTTCGAGCGCATTGACGAAGCGTTCCTGGTATTCTGCAGGCGGTATAACTGTGATCTCTTTATCAGGTTTCAGTCCATGCTTGGCTTTGTACTCTAAAGTCTTTGCAAACGTATAGCTCCCTGTGAACAAGATTGTAATTAAAAATAGGATTTAATAACATGGATAGGGAAAGCGTACCGATGGTATCTACCAATCCACAAGAAATCTGCTTGTGTTCCTCATCCACACCGACCAAAAGCCTATAAGCGACGTCAATAAGAAAAAATAAAAAATAACAATTGGATACCAACGAATAATCCATGATATTGCTCTTGGCGAGAAAATCAGCGTCGCTTCTGATCGCAGAGCACAAAACCTGTTGAGAGTGCGGACGGACCAACATCGGTGTCTTCTGTTGGGCTGAACAACAAAGCTCGTCATCAGACAACTTTGATTTATTGTAAAAGAAAGCCGACATTACAACGTACCCTCAATCCACTCTCCATCAAATAGAGTCTTCGGTTTGTGCGCCACTTGCGAGCCATTTGAGGAGGATGGCTTGACTTTGCGACCCTGGATGCCTTTGAGGTCAAACGTCCTAGTGACTGTCTGTTGGTAAAACAAGTTTTCCATGACCAGGAGGTCAACCTTGGACTGTACATTCCCCGTCTCGAGATTCCGGATCTCAATCGTATAAAACCCCATCATCTTTGTCAACACAGTGGCCTTGGGGATTGCGGTTGCATACATATACTGGAAATACGAGGGCGCGAGGTCAAGCAGGACCTGTCTACATCCCAATTTTCAGCTGATGTACCAACAAGAACGACAACGACAAAAACGACGACAAGATGAACGACAAGGAAAACGACGTACAGATCCGCAACGTTCCATGCATCCACCAGCGTCTTTATAACAAACCTCTCATCCTCCGTCTTCCAGAAATCACTCCGACTCTTGCCCCCGTCTGCTCCCCACTCCTTGCTTCTCTGCAAACTCTCCACGAACGCCTCATCACTCACCCCGCACATCGTCCTTAACCGCGCAAACTGCTTCGCATAATAAACTGTACAACTGAACTTGAGCCGCTTCCCATGCGTCCAGTCCAGCTGGACGTGTGGGCGGCCGTCGTCGCCGCCATTGATCCTCTCCACCGGGGTTCCTCCATCAAGGGAGGCCAAGGGGAGGCCGTGCTGTAAGGGTGGAGATGCTGAACGGGTGCCGCTGGCGCCGTCGACAGGGACGGAGACAGTGGTACCTGTAGCGCCATTTTTGAGCAAGAATCGCACGGCACTGCTGAGACCACTCGTCAAGGTACCCGCCAACGACGACACAGTCCCCAGACTACGAGTAGACTCATCCAGGCTCATCTCCTGCTGCGGCAGCGGTTTATCGTCCTTTGGAGACAGGTGAAGGGGCGGGATGATATCTTCTACCTCACCGAGCAAAGAAACCCCACCCACGGCGGATCCTCTCACACTGTCAAACTCTGGCGACGAACTTGGTCTTGGCGACTGGCTCGAGCTTGGACTCACCCCCCTCTGCCCCTTCCCTTTCCTCAATGCCTCCCGAATCGAAAACAGCCCCAACCCCGCACCCGCTGCGTCGGGATCTGGGTGTCCCTTCCACGATATAGAAACTGAGCCCAGCTCGTCAGAGCTTGTACGGGAAGCTATACCACCTTCCTCTGTGTCGGTGTCTGTGTGGTGTGAGGGAAACCCGGCACCCAACTCCTGTGCCTGTCTCCCACCACAACATCCCATCTCTCGCCGATACTCAACGGCACTACGAGAAGAAGAAAAAAAAAACACAAAACCAAGCAAAGTGATCAGCACAAGAAAATACCTCAACGCCTCCCTACATAGCCACACACCTAAGGGTAAACGCAATAACACTCCCCCAATCCCTCTCATCAACACCGCCACCATACCCATACCCCTCATTGCTACCCTCGCCCATCCTGTCTCCAGCCCCGACGCACCTGGTAACCTGCAGCCTCGGACCGCGCAGCTCGTAGACATCCACTTTGTGGCACGTAAAGGTCACCACCACTGCATGCTTGTCCTTACTCTGATCTTGGTTGTCGTTCTGGGGCCCGACGCTGAAATGCCTCCTGAGCAAGAACTGTGGGTTCGATGCAGGGGAGGCACACGAGCAGATGGAAGCGCGCCCAAGCACTTGGGAGTATACAAGCATTTCAATAACTTTGCCGAATGAGAGAAGGCTGGTTGTTGTCCGATGTGTGTGCGAGAAGAGGGGAGGGAGAGTTAGCAGGAGGTTGGAGAAGAATAAGGGGGAAAAAGGAAGAAGACATACAATGTTCCATCAGACATTTCGCGCCTTGTAGACTTGGCTCCACACCGTCCACAGCTGACCCACATATAGACCTTGCCTCCTCCCTGGCTGTTCTCGGCTTCCTCGGCTTCTTCACTGAGGCTCACCGCCACCCTGACACCCGCATGTACATAGTGCACCTCATGCTGTGCTCGAGGAACCCCGCACCCAGCAACGGTACAGCGTTCCTTGCCGCTTTCCCTCCTTTCCTCAACAAGTGCAAGGATGACACTTCCAAACGGCGCATCCGAGTCTTCCTCATCGAGAGGCGAAGAGCAAAAGCTGTAAAACTGAAACGAGCGGTAGCGCATGTGTCCACATGTCATCCACTGCACTGCCTGTCCTTCCGCACTGCCAGCATGAGCGGAAGGTACAGGCAACGGCACACACCTTAACTCGAGGACCTCAATCCTCTGGTGTCTCGCGAACTCCATGGAGCCCAGAGTTGCGTCTGCATTGCCACCACCGCTGACAGGAATGTTTCCCCAGCCAAGGCCACAATGCAGCTCCGCATGCTGGGAGCGGAAGTCCACACCAGGGGATGTGCTCAGGAGTGTGGCGCCCGCATGGAAGGTTTGGGGCGTGTTGAGGGAGCGGAAGCCAGAAGGGGTCTTGTAGGAGAGAAGAGCACGGATAAAATGTTTCTTCCTTGGTGGATGTGGGAAGACAAGAGCAATGGAGGAGTCGAGAAGGAAATTCTGCTCGAGTGTGAGCGACAGATGCACGTAGACCGCCATCCGGAGGACCCGGCACAGCGGGCCGTGCTCCTGTGGCGTCGTCCCTTTCAGTGTAAATGTCCCGCCGATCATCTGTGCCGTGCTACACTCTAGACTGACATTAAAAATCACTCGCGGGATAGCTGGAATACTTTACCGGTGCTGCCAAACAAGACCGCTGCCGCGTCGTGCAGCAAATACGTCCCTGCCGTAAACGCACAGCCAATACTCAGGGAATCCATGTAGTTGGGTGCTACACAGAGAAACAAATGCCTCGTGGACTGATCCATCTCACCCTGGTGCCTCTTCCTCAACTCGTTCCTCATCATTCGCACGCCCTCCAACCACATGCCCTCGCTCAGAGCTCTCCCCAACTCATCAAGGGCCTCCTCAAAAACATGAACCCACAGATCTCGTTTGCCCTCTATCCAAGGATTCCGTATCTCAGACAGGAACATGCGGATGAGCTGCGCGCGATGGTGTCTCGCATCGACACTCAGAGACTGAGAGAGCAGATGCATAGGCGTCTTTGGGATAAGGAGTGGCTTGTCGTCGGCCATAAGAACAATTGTTTAGTGTGAACGCATCTCACACACACACACACGTCTTGTTGGGTTCTGTGGCAAAAAGAGCTCATGGATACGGTCTGGCAAAAAAGCTGGTCACGTGTCTGGGCGCGCCGTTCCAGTTTTAAATTTATTTGACGCAGAACAGGTCCTTTCACTTTTTGGTCAGCAAATGTACTGCTACGTCTATCAAAGCTTAAATACACATCATGTGTATTTTCGGTCGAGCACATGCTGTCACAGCACAAAGATAGAGGGGTATTTGACAAGCAGTGTATGACAACGTCCTGTGCCACGTGAGTCTATGGCCGGTCGCATCCCCAGCCCCAAAGAATGGTGAACTTGAAGACCAGAGGAGGTTGCCGTCTCTAACGGCGAAAAGAGCTCATCCGCGGACAACAACAAAAAGTATTTTTTATATGAGGGTTTTCATTACTGTGCCGGCGTCTGTGTCCGTGTCGGGTTACTGATACGAATTTCGCTCTACAAATGTATGTAATCAAAAGGCGGTGGAGGCCTTGGCCGGTGACGTCGCTGAATCTTTCCCTCTGATTTCTGATACCATATAAATAGATTTTGCCAATTGGAGAACAGGCAGTATTTCTCGGCCCTAAGCCCTAATTTTCAAACATGAGGATGTCTGTTCCAGCCGACCATTGCTGGCTGCATTTGTGTATTTGTGAATACTCATAGACCTTGATCTAGTAGCTCGTATTTTCATTCCTAGCCGTTAATTGGAGTGCTTCGTGGAACAGACCCAAGGACGACGGACACAGCTTCCTGATGCCAATATATTTTTTGCACTCCCATACATGGCACATGTAATCGTTTGATAGCCAGGCATATCTTCTTCGTCTACGAGCTATTGTTTTGATGATGCATAATGACTCATACGTCTATGGTTATATTGCTTTCACTCAGAAGTCCGCATGTTCATTCAATAATCATACTGGAGTAGATGTATTTGAGACCAGCCTGAAGGTGTTTCACACCTAATTCCCTTCTCAAATAATCAATAATCCGATTGATGGGTAAATTTTCTATATAAACCCAATATATCATTCTAATTCTTTCAACACAACAACAACACTTGCAATGAGCGGCCCACACACCGACGAAGCAGTCAACGACTTAGGCGATCAAGGAAGCGGAATGGGCATCAACACTACTGGAAGAACGACCATAGCCATGTTCTGCAATTGCTCTCAAGTCGTGATCCATGGAGGCAACTTCTCCACGGCTGGTGGGGACGTTCATACATGCACTGCAACCCACGACGAACGAAGTATGAGCGCGCAAGGTCCAAGTACGCCACAAAGTCCTGCGTTTCAACGTGAATTGTATTTCCCCCCCGTCTCTTGGCCAGAGATTTAACCATGAATGAAAGCAGAAACTACAAACGAGATAAACGTTGGCACTTCCAGTTTTTCTCAAAGTTCGTTCATGGCGTATGAAAGAGGAATGGGTGCGGCGTGACTTTATCAATGTGGAGAAATGACCTACATTGACCTCCGCTTTGTTCATGCCTCCAGGTCCTGAAGCAGACATTCAGAGACACTCCGGGGAAGCGGGTAGGTGGGCAGCCTGTACCGCAAATGGATGGCAGAATCAATGGGAGCCGCACGCAAACACGAACCCTTTCAACGAGGGTAACATCGGAGCCTCCACTGCTCTATTCGCTGGGCTCTGTGACTCGAGTGATATGACCGAGGAATGTGCCAACCTGCTTGCCGTGGTCATGGCTATGCATGAACGTGCTCAGCTGATGCGGCTTATGCATAGCCAGAACACAATCATGACAAACCCACTCGAACTCCTCGGCGTAAATCATCCAGCTCTTCAATATACTATGCAGTCACATAGCCTCTCCCCGTCCATACAGCATCCTCACTTTTGGGAAAATGTGCATCATGATGGGTATTCACAGTATCCTGCTCCGACATTCCGTGACATACATAGCCAACACTTGGCTTCGATTACACAGCATCCACCCATTTCCGCGCCCTCTTCCAACCCTTTTCGTAGATCTAGAAACCCATTCGAAGGTAACGAGATCACAACGTCAACGCAAGGGGTTATTCAGACAGCGGAGTGGTTGATGGCTCGTCGAGAACGAGCTGAGGGCTGGGAGGATGTGTAGGGTGTAGGGTGTTAGTTTTCTGACTGTTGGCAAATGGACTGGAGATCATGCATATCATGTGGATAGTCTGAGCATTCATCTCGAGTATTATTTTTCCGACTGTTAACAATGGACTGAAGATCATGGATATTATGTAGATAGTCTGAGCAATCATAATGTGAAATCATAAGACGCGGAGAAAAATCAGAGGAATTGCAAAGCGACTTGACGGACCTGTATGATGACCTGTTATCCATTTAATAGACTAGAGGCCAAGCCACACTTAGTCAGGTCGCTTGAACCAATGTTCAACTTCAAGCTTCTAACTTGGTGATCGAAGGATCGAAGACTTGTTGATCAGCGGCAGGCGTACACCAGAACTGTACCTACATGGCAAATAATTTGGCACAATTTCACCACGGAGGAGAAAAATTACCATAGCTGACATCAAAACCAAAGTATACATCTGGATTTGTCCCGGAAGTTCTTCCTGGTCAAGAGGCCCAGGGGCACGACCAATGGAGGTTCCAAGCCCGCCACTTTTGCATAGTCGCGTCATCAGTACTATTCAAAAAACTCTAGATTAAACCGCTGCTATACTTACGTATACCCTATAGCATCTAACACTCAGAATAGCATTCCTGTTTCTCTCGACACAAGACTCGATGATGAGGATGCCCACCAGTAGATGAGTCAGACAACCAAAGAGAGAAACGGGATATCGACGCCGATTGCAATAGCACTCATCTGACGGTTGTCATGATTATAAGCATTCTTTAGTTTTTACCCACGTCGTTTTCGGCGACACACAACGCGTAGAATTGTGCATATACGACAATATTTTCCATTTCTGCCTTTTGCTTATGGTCGTTGCCAAACAGCAGGCCAAGCCTAACAACGGTCTGCGTTGTATGTTAGCTGTTTTTTGTCGATGCAGTTCGGTGGAGATACAAAGACAGCAAGCATATCCACAACGAACATCCTTGAAATAGAAGCCAAAGCAGCCAACCAAACGACTGTTGAAATCGGGAGAGGTTGAGCGTGAGTCATCAACTCACGCATGGATCCATGCGTGATCACGTGTTCAATAAACGCGTCCTGGTCTCAAAGGTGTAATCCTACGATTACGACCACTCAGTATTTAGTACTGTTAGTATCTGATGGGGATTGGTGATCCCGCTCGATTACTTACTTCTCTGGTTCTTACCATCACCACTTCGCCTTATTTCGTGTATACACATATTATCTCGCCTATCGAATACAGCGAGGTTCTATTGTCTATTGGTTCTGCCTAAGTGAGGACGGCGTCCTACACTTTTTTGACAATATCCACCTTTCGCTGTCGTCCGTCCTTTTCCGAGCTGTATTTCGGTCGACCAGACGGTAAATCAAAGTCGACCATCCCGCCTTTGGAACACAGACTCGGGGAAAGACGTTACGGTCTGTTCTCTCGATTTTTCGAACGCATATACTTGGGGGGGGTCCTGAATTTCGGGACGCCACGTCATTCTGCCGGTTGTCAAGCTGCCTCAAACGTCTCCTACTTCTGTTCCCTTGAAACCGCGCCGTAGTGCGCGCAAACGGATTGTAAATATCTCTCCATTGTCTTCCTTGCCCACCTCCGCCACTGCAGAACCGTCCGAAAGACAGGAGGAACTTAATTCCTTGCCGTTACGAAAGCGAACTGTACCTTCTGACAGTTCTTCTTCTCCCGCACCCTTACCCGCATCCAACCGTCGCAAGATGACAACTGTTACCGAACCAGGACCGAGACAGGCGACCGTCGAGGATCGTTACACTAAGCCTCCTATTTTGACGGAAGGAGACTTAACACCGGAAATAGCTAAAGATTATGAAACAGCGTGCCGGGATTTCTTCGACACCAAGGGTATCGAGGAGTCCGACCAGGTTCGTCACCTGCTGGTGGGGATCAAGGATTATCGCATGCGGGATTGGATTTCGGGCCAACGAGATCATATCGTTCAACTGTCTTTTGAAGGATTTATGAAAGAGCTTCGAGCAAACTATTTACCTCCGGATTGGGAACCGAGGGTCCGTATTCGCATCCTGTCGGCAAACTTCAATCACAAGAGACAAACATTTTGGGATTTCGCGTCGTATATTCAGAAACAGAATTCGTTATTGCTTGGAACGCCATCTCATTTCGATCTTGCCCGTCTTCGCACACAAATTGAAGCGAAATTGGATTCTGCACTCTCGGTCATGTATTTCGAGCGCAATTTGGATGCCACCGTGGACTTTCATACATGGTTGAACAGCATTCGATTATTGGATGATACTCGGCGCCAATCGGAGAAACGGGCTAGAGAGATAGCGGACGAGGTATTCCGACAGTCTAAGAAACCTCTGACTACAGCGAATAAATCGAACACGTCCACTACGAACGTTTCGGCGGCGCAGAAGGGAGGAAGGTTGCCACCGTTGACGGATGAAGAAAAGCGTCTCCTGCGAGACAACAGTGGATGTTATCGGTGTCGTCGCCCTTTCGTGTCCTGCAGGACTAGTAACTGTACAGAATCTTTTCCAGATCCCGCAAAGTATCAGACGTGGACTCAAGCACGCATAGATGCACTGAAAGCTTCAGGTGCACGTGCATCACGACCTGTTGCTGCTACCGTCTCGTCTGTTGCATCTACTTCTACTGCTACTGTTGCTGCCGTGTTGCCGACTTCTCCTGAGGGAGGGGGTCAGATTGAAGAGTTTACCTCGGATGAGGACTCTGATGTGAGTGACGTCCCTGTCTCAATTTCACATCTTGTTTGGAATGGGACCGTTACGGGACCAGAGATTGAATCCCCTATCACTGTTCCGATGTTATTGGACGACGGCTCACATCTTGTGCTCGTGGACACAGATTTAGTTCGCCGCCTTGGACTTCGAAAATATCGCTTGAAAGAACCGCTTATTGTGTCCGTTGCACTGTCAAACTCCGAAAAGAAAGTTCCCACTGTACTCTCCGAATATTGTAAATTATCAACGACGTCTCTTGACAAAACGTGGACTTCGAATACTGTACGAGCTATTGTCGCACCGAACTTATGTTACCCTATAATTCTTGGTCGTCCGTTTTTAAAGACAAATCACATTGTAATTGACCATGATAAAGATACTGTTATAGACAAACGTACGATGTATGACTTATTACATCCTGAACTACAACAGAAAAAGTTTGTCCGAAAGTTCGTGCCGTGGAGAAAGAAAATGAAGGAGACATTTAACAACCGTAAAGAGTTGATGAAAGAGTTGAAAGCGGTGTGTAGCATGCGTTTGGAGAACATGGAGCGACTGGGACTGTTTGAAAAGGTCGCAGAAGTGAATGTGGTTGCCGCTATCCGTCTACGAATCGAAGAGTTAGCAATGGAACAAACACTGGAGAAGCATGACGAACGTGTAAAACAAGAGTTCAAAGACGTGTTTGAGCCAACCGTAAACGTAAAAGACCTTCCGAAAGACGTGCTGGCGCAAATTAAGTTGAAGAACGCCGACCATGCGATTAAAACTCGAACGTATCAATGCCCACGTAAATATCGTGAAGCGTGGAAAACGCTGATTGATGACCACTTGCAAGCAGGGCGTATTCAACCATCTGCATCGCAGTTCGCATCGCCAGCCTTTTTGATCCCAAAAGCGGATTCCACCGCGTTACCGCGTTGGGTCAATGATTATCGCGCTCTGAATGCGGCGACAGTGCCAGACAACCATCCTATTCCAAGGGTGGAAGACATATTACATGATTGTGCAAAAGGGAAATTTTTCGCTGTCTTGGATTTAACCAACGCGTTTTTCCAAACAAGAATGGACCCCGAGCATGTGCCACTGACGGCGGTATCAACACCGTTCGGACTGTATGAATGGCTTGTAATGCCTATGGGGTTAAGGAACGCACCTGCCATTCAACAACGTCGTGTGACTGCCGCACTGCGAGAGTACATTGGCAAAATTTGCCATGTTTACTTGGATGACATCGTCATTTGGTCTGAATCACTAGAAGAACATCATGAAAATGTTCGCAGAATATTGGAGGCACTGAGAAAAGCATGTATGTTTGTAAATCTCAAAAAGTCCCATCTGTACCGTACTAGTATCGACTTCCTGGGCCATCACATCTCTGCCAAGGGTATTGAGGCTGACAGTAAAAAGGTTGATCGTATTCTAGCATGGCCAACTCCGCGATCAGCGAAGGACGTCAGATCTTTCCTGGGTCTTGTGAGGTATATTGCGGGATTTTTGCCAAAACTGGCTGAGTATACCGGAATTCTCAACACGTTAACCACGCAGGAGTGTGAGCGAGACTTTCCCACTTGGTCGTGGAAACACCAACGCGCATTTGATTGCATCAAAGAGTTAGTGATCAGCCGCGATTGTTTGACCACAATCGACCATCGAGACACATCAAAGACAATCTACGTTACGACTGACGCGAGTGATTTTCGTTCAGGGGGAGTGCTGTCTTTCGGGGAAACGTGGGAAACCGCTCGCCCAGTAGCTTTTGAAAGCCAAACGTTCAAAGGCGCCGAGTTAAATTACCCGGTGCATGAGAAGGAATTGCTGGCTATTGTGAGGGCATTGAAGAAATGGCGAGCGGATCTGTTTGGGTCGAAATTCGTGGTGTTCACAGACCACAAAACCCTACTAAATTTCGAAAGTCAACGGGATCTATCACGTCGCCAAGCTCGCTGGATGGAATTCTTATCTCAGTTTGATTGTAAGATGATGTACGTCAAAGGAGAGGACAATACGGTGGCCGATGCATTATCAAGGCTTCCGTACGACTTATCGGATACGAAGCTGTCAGAAAAAGAGGCACGTTCATTGGCAGACATGCACGACGACGATTTAATCACGGAGTGTATTAACGCAGTAATTCCGGTCGGAGAAGCTTCTCCATTCGCGGTGGCGTTTGAGCTCGCTCGCGAGAAGGTGACCCCAGACACCGCCGTGTCATCTGTGCAAACAATAACAGTCGACAAAGGATTTTTAAATGACCTACGTGAAGGGTACAATGACGACCCATGGTGCAAGAACTTGCTGGCAGCAGCCCGAGGAATGACATCGCTGGTAGAAAAGGATGGCATATGGTTCTTGGGATCACGTTTGCTTGTGCCTCGTACAGGCAATCTACGCGAACGGATTTTTCGTCTTGCTCATGATTCTCTAGGCCATTTCGGGTTTGAAAAAGCGTATGAAGCCTTACGCTGGTCGTACTACTGGCCTAGGATGCGTCGAGATTTGGAGGAAGGGTACATCCCTGCATGTGCGGAATGTCAACGTTACAAATCACCAACCACACGGCCCATGGGACCACTTCACCCGTTGCCAGTGCCGGAGGGGCGAGGAGAATCGGTTGCAATGGACTTCGTGGGGCCTCTGCCGGAGGATGACGGATTCAATTGTATACTGACGATGACAGATCGACTTCATTCTGACATTCGTATCATTCCGACACGCATTGATATCACAGCGCCACAGCTAGCTGAGCTTTTCTTCGAACATTGGTATTGTGAAAATGGTCTTCCCTCTAACATTGTTTGTGACAGGGATAAATTGTTCACATCGCGTTTCTGGAAGCACCTTACACGACTTATTGGCGTGAAAATGAAAATGTCAACGGCATACCACCCTGAAACAGATGGAGCCAGTGAACGTTCAAATAAAACAATTGTACAGGCATTGCGTTTCCATGTCGACAGAACACAAAGAGGGTGGGCTCGAGCACTACGACGTGTCCGTTTCGACATCATGAACACGGTGAACAAATCTACGGGGTACTCGCCGTTCCAATTAAGGATGGGACGCATTCCACGCATAATCCCACCGTTAATTGCGGCGACAGATCCTAGTGAATCAGAAGAGGATACGGCGCGTCGGGTGATCGAAAGATTGGCTGTCGATACTGCGACAGCACAGGATAACTTATTGCAGGCCAAAATACAGCAGGCCGCTCAGGCAAATAAAACTCGTGCGGACGATTGCGATTTTCGAATTGGGGATCGGGTTTTGGTATGTACAAAAGACAGACGACGGCAATACAAAAAGAAGGGACAAAAACGAGTGGCAAAGCTTATGCCCCGGTATGACGGTCCCTTTATTGTTACTGACGTTCATCCAGAGTCTTCGAATGTGACGGTATTCAGACCGAACGACCCTGAGGCGTACGGACGATATCACACATCAAAGCTTTTGTTCTACACAGAAAATAATGCCTCACTGTTCCCGTCTCGACAGTTTGAAGAACCCGGCCCTGTTTTTGCCCCGGATACAGGACTTGAAGAGCATTATGTCGAAAAGATCGTGGACGCCCGACGAAAAGGTCGTGGGTGGCAATATTTGGTCAGGTTCCGAGGTTATGGTCCAGAACACGACGAATGGAAGTCCGGTCAAGAACTCGCGAACAACGAGGTCCTCGATGTCTGGTTGGCAGGAGATGGTAGAGGCTCAATTTGAGATGTTCCCCTTCACCATGTGCCTGCCGCCGGTAGCTTTTCCCTTTGGGTTTTTGACGCACCCGCGCGAGCAGTTTTTTTTATCTTACTAACATTGCTCCCTTTCGTTTCATTTTTCATTGCACGACAACATTTTTTTTGGTTGGGGAGGGGTGTAATCCTACGATTACGACCACTCAGTATTTAGTACTGTTAGTATCTGATGGGGATTGGTGATCCCGCTCGATTACTTACTTCTCTGGTTCTTACCATCACCACTTCGCCTTATTTCGTGTATACACATATTATCTCGCCTATCGAATACAGCGAGGTTCTATTGTCTATTGGTTCTGCCTAAGTGAGGACGGCGTCCTACAAAAGGGCGTGGGTGCAAGGCCATCTTCGACGTGTTGAAAGTGGCAGCAATCTTCTTTTATATCGATGATACCGTAGTCATTGCCTCGCAATAGGTCACAAAATATCACACTTATCTGGGCTCAATAATCGAACTCAAGACTTGACACTTTTCACTCCTCACATGCTTGATTGTGGCTAGCACTAACTGTGCCAACTGGACGGCAAAGCGCGACCAGGTGTTTTGAGCGTATGTATGCCACGACAAGTGGACTGTGCACTGAGAATGTCGTCAGGATTCACTTCCTACGATTGCAGAGTGGGGTGATCCACGACATTCTAATCGAGGGTGACAATGGACAAGCTAGTCATAGAGAGAGACATGACATCACTTATCAAACCAAGCTTTAGTCGTCGCAAGTCAGCTCCTCGCGGAACCAGCTATGGAGCTGGCAGGTCGCCATGATGAAGCTATCGGTGCTGATGATGCAAACCTTGCTGAACGCTGGTTCAATTGCATCTTGTCAATTGTGTGGGTCTTCCTTACTCCATTCTTAACCAATTGACCTGTTCCTCCAATTGCTGTGTATACATATATATCTTGTACGAAACTCGATAAACTAATCCTACATAGAATCGGATTTCTTGCAACTCGTAGTGATTTTGTAAACTTTACTATAGTATATACATTATATTTCTTGTTATTCTGATGTATTATCTTCATTGTATGCAAGCTGCAACTTCTCATCTGGAAGAGGTGTTGTTGACCTCTTCTATCGATTATTTGCTGACTGATTGACTGAAGTTACCTCCACAAACTGGTGAGAAATCACAACACCTATTGAAAGTAGACCACAATGATGCACTACAAGCTACTGTGCTGAACTGAATTTGTAGAAATTACAAGCCTCCTGTTAGTCAAGTAGCATTCATGCAGACAGTAACCTCTGTGTTTATTGCTCTATGAATGGGAACAAAGAATTAATCAGCTTATGAAATTCAAACGCATGCCAGAAGTCCAATAGAAACTAGTACTAGTAATGTAGATTATCATGGCTGGCATGCCCAAAGGCAGCTTCTCCACTTCCAAGATACTTCAATAGTCCTATATGTCCACCCATTGCTTCCCAAATGTTTCGACGGACCTTGTATTCAACACCAAATTCTTTACATGTTTGAATGACAATGGGGGCGAGTTCATGATAATGAATCTGAGAGACCTGTTTAGGATCCAACTAAGAACGCTCCTCAAACATTGACGCATAAATCAAAGCAGACGTACCTGAGGGAACAAATGGTGTACAATCTGGTAGTTCAGACCACCAGTCAAGATTGCTGTCAAAGTCGAGCCATGGCTATAATCCTGGGCAGTCTCCACTTGCAATTCTGCCCAATCATCCTCTATGATGCCGTCCTTCCCAATTTCTGGCCATTTTACCTCCTCAACTACATGGTTGGCCTGGAAAATCAAGGCAAGGGTCCACGAAAGAACAAACTCAACAAAGATATTTGTGGCAAAAACTCGGCTTGCGCTACTAGTAGAGAAGGCATAAGGTATTGTGAATCGATAGAAAACCCAGAATATCTATAAGGAGAAAATCTAGATTCCAGGATTTGCACTGATGGTTGGAATTCCTGACGTACCTTTCCTAGCACGAACACATAATGTTGCGTTTTGGTAGGCTGATTGATTCGAATATTCTCTTGACAGTGTAATTGATAGGTGTGCATGTAGTCTGTCAATTTGACCTTGAAAGATAGGAAACAATAGATGATTGGACAATAGATGTATTGATAGGCATAGCGGGAATTCCATTTCTGTGTGTCTTTAATTCTTCGGACATCATTGTGTCGCGTAGCGATATCGGGATCAGCGCCTTCGATGTTAGTATACGGATGATGACCCATGACTACCAACACAAACACAGTGAGTCAAAATGCACACTCAATCACAGATCATACCATGCTGATAGAACCAATTTAGATGAGAGTTTCCCATGACGAAATCATAACTCCTTGTCATTACATCCCAGACCCATGGCTTGTGGGTAAAAGCACCGTGTGATCCGTCATGTACCCAGTACATGCAGAAGCCAGCATAGCCCCAACCCCAGATGACGCATAAAGCTAGTGTCAGAGTTGTGCTCTCGGTAAAAATGGTGTTCCAGTACATGTTGTAATATCCTGCTATTAATACAGCTATCGCCATCGTATACCGCAGTAGCATCCAATGCGAATATTTGGGATTTAGTCCGGTTCTCTTGAAATAATCATTAACTCTCTTTCATGGTAAAACATGGGATGAGCATTATATAGCGACAGGAAGTGCATTACAAAACTCACCTTTCGCACAGTCCTGGCAAATTCATTTGGCAGTCTGAAAGTGGGAAGTTCATTGCCTACAAGATGGCCGACACGGAATTTCCTATTGAATAAAGGTCTCAATATGGACGGGAAGACATTTTATGATAAAAAATCTTTACTTGAGCGTTCTCGCAGAAAGAGCGCTATGAGAGGTCTCAAATACTGGGGTCACATCTCTTCCAGCAGCCGCATGCAAGATAGTTTGCCCACCCGGATGCCGCTCAATGAAATTTGTCAGATCATAAACCTGCGACAATGAACAATGAACTATGAGATATATAAGCCTCATTGCTAAACATGTCAGCTCTTTTACCTGGCCTCGAACTGCAACAACTACACGATCTTGCACAACAGTTTTGACCAATTGCTGGGTTGTGAACGAAATGGATGTTTTCACCTCCTCTGTGATGTCAGGAGTCACATTGCTACGGCTGCTTCCATGAGATGCCGAGTCATCCAGCTCAATGCCAGAGTCTGAAGGTGAGCCATTGCGGCTGGGAAACTTGGAAGTCGAGTTCCCATCCAGATATCGAGCAATAGGAGCAGTCATAATACAATTTGTCAAGTCCGAATACTAGGTGCCGACGAGTGAGCGGGAATCAAGAAACAAATAGTTGCCTCGCTAGTACCAAGGATGACGATAGAATCGATGCTCAGCTCGTGAGAGCCTTGGAAAACCTGATAGCTCGCAGCAGGAATGAGATTCTTTTCAATTCTCGTTGGCTATAAGCTACCTGTTTGCTATCCATCAAACACTAATGGCCTCTTCGAATACGAAGAACTACAGTTGTGGATAATTTCAATGATAACAAGTTTAGTATCTCGGGAACAAGAATCTTCAACTTTAGATTAGAACTCGGCACATCTGACTGCCAAGTATAGGCCGTTGTGAGCATGGCGGACTAGAGATATTTCAGAAGAACAGTCTTACATATAAGGGTCTCTTCGATAACACTTTTTCCTTTGACATATACAGACCGAAGATGATGGTTTGGGAGGTACGCATGCCAAAATGGACTGAACTTGGAAGCACGTCACATGTCCTGGCTATTCATTCAGCCAGTCTCCGTGAACTGCAAAAACGGTAATCCAGACAATCGGAAGAGATATCCACCGAATGACAGCCGTCAATTCAGATAGGTATACAGTATTGATATTCCTAATTCTTGTTCCGTTGCTGCATATCGAAATAAATACAGCTACAAAACCAAGTTTGTCTCAATCAAGGTCACCGCAGATGGTGCTGTTAAGCAACGACCATTTCACTGTTCAAGAGAACTACAAGGTTTGTTGACAGAATACAAGACATACTCTGTTAGAAGCACAACTGTAGGACGGTATGTCTCCCAGCATTATATGAGGAGCCTCTTTTGTAGCCCGCAGCTCACATTGAGTTCAGGAACAGCATTGAACCAAAATGGGCTGGAACTAAAAGCGCGTCACATGTTCTAGCACACATGCAGCAAGCCTCCGTGAACTTCAAAGGCATTAATCTTGATAAACTGCCGAAGCGATATCCACCGGATGACAACTGCCAATAACCAGATACGTACACATTATTGATATTAAAATAAGTTGCATAACAATAGGCCCATTTATGTTTCTCTTGCTTTGTTGTTTGGCTGATAATCCGGCCTCTGTTGTGCTTGCCGGCATGCAACCATTGGTGTATAACATTCCTAACTATAGAACGTATCATTAGAGAGTATTCGCAAGGGCGTTTTTACTGGAATTTAGCATTCATCAATTGGAATTAGGCACAAATGATTGACAGTTGACTGACATCGCTTACTTGAATATACCCTTTCCAGAATTTGTGACCGTCACAGGGTAACCCTCAAGTCCAGCAAGGATAATAGAGATCCTGAACGCGTCACGTCGCATTGAGGACTCATGCATCATGTGTAATGGTGACTCTGAGGCTGGGAACGTGACGAACAAAAAAGCTAACCTTAGCCGGGTTCTGCATCAGGCTTACAGTTCCCAGCCGACTCAAGCAGGTCAATTTCTAGCCCTGCCTCTATCACCATCGGCACGTCCTGGTGCATATTCTCAGGGAATTGCTCAAGAGTTGTGCTCTAGTGACAATGAGCTGCCCCATCCTTCAGTCACATATAACAACATTTGGTACTCTACTCTGGTATTGAGTTCCATAACAGGACCAAAATCTGGATTCTTGCAGGATTTTTCACAGTCGCACCTCACACCACCCATAGCTCATTCTTTTCACACAACATATATCCCTCCTGGCTATCATAATTTAAAGAGAGTATTGTGATAGATAGTACAATACTATTTTAATTAACAATGAAAGTATTTGCTAAGAACAGGTGGGAGAGGAAGGCTTGCAGTGAGCAATATACCCACTATGTTGTCAACTATGCTTGAGCATACTATTCACAACAAATTCTCAATACAGTGGGTCAAGTAATGAGCGTGACAACCCCTTCAGACACTGGGATCAAGGCATCATGCCAAGAATTTTCACTTGCTAATTTTTGATGAATGCCAAAACTGCCAAAACCCCTGTTGTGAATACTCTCTATTTCAGTTGCTATCTTTTATGATGAGATAATATCTGTCACCAGAGTTGAAAAGAATTACGTTGTGGTTTGTGATTGTCTGTTGAAGAAGGTCATCTGGACTATGTAGATAAATTCTTTCATGTGTCGTAAGTGCTTGGTTGAAAAAGCATACAATACTCTAACGAGAGCATGACTCTTTGCACAGAGATTTCTTACATTCAACAAGAAGAGTGACTGACTTATTCCAAAATTGCTGCCTAGCTTTGGTCTCCATCAATATTGATACATGTCAAAGGTTGTTTCAGACAGATTTAGGTAACTCATGATGAGAATGTTTAATACGAGATAATCTGTTAAATCCTGAATACCACGGAGTTGAGCTCAACAGGGTAATGAATGAACTGAGACCGGTTAGAATCCAGACAGGGGAGGTGAAGATCTATAACTAACTGGGATGAAGTATCAACAGAGGGGCATCAGTAATTCAAAATTACATCTAATGTTGAATTTCTATTTAATGACTGAGACCTCATACCCTCCCTCTCTTGTGTGGGAAGCAGCTACCATACTGGGCTAGATTACATCAGCAAATGGACCTATGTGGACCTACTTGGGACCTACAACCCTCCGCCCACTTTGACAAGACTCTCTACTTTGTTGTTTTCTCATTGTTACTGCAAGCGGGATCTACAAGGGATGGCTTCTTAGTCATTGGTAAAGGGAGGAGGCATTGTGGGGGTAGCTACTGGCTCTTTAAAAAGCTGGATGCAAGCTGGTGCTTTCACAGTTGGCAGCACAAGCTGGGGACATGGCTGGAAGAATGATGTAAGGCAGAGCAAACATGCTTCTCTTTGAGGCTTCTGCTAGGACAGATATTCATGTATTTAAAACATACTGGTGGTTCTTCCATTACTGTGGATGTGCAGGACAAACAATCTGTATGAATAGGAGATCTTTGTAACCATTACAGGCCATAACTACAAGATAAACATCTAATCTAGCAGCAAAATTATAGCAAAATAATTGATCCATAAAATTTTTTTAAGCCCAGGCTGAGAGAGGTACCCTCCCTACTCCCTAGTATGGAATTCACCACATGACACCTCCTTGAGTATCAACATGTGTACCAATATTAAACAAAGCCATACAATGACTAGTGCTTTGTCATCATCAACAATCATAAAATATAAAGCAGCTCCAAAACATATCTATCCAACAAAATCAATGAACAGCCCTTGATAGGGATGTCTGTCTGTTGTCCGTATCTGTGAAATAAAAATAAAATAGGGATGTGTTCAGATGAGATGGGCACATGCAAATCTAACTCTGACATGAGGCAAGAGAAGCATGTGGAAAAGAACGTTACTTGGTCAGAAAGGCACGTGAATGAAGAGGGAAGGATAACTTACTCATCATATAAAAGGATGTATGTAGACAATAAAAATGAGGTATACAATGCGCTTCTTAATCTTATTCCAAAGCTCAATAAAATGCTTAACAATATTTAAAACTATGTTAGAAGGTTACCTATACGACACAATATATGAGTCTAGTAATATAGTGAGTATAAGTTCAGTTGTATAGTAAGTAATGTGTGCTTACCCTCAGTCTTTGCTCAATAGACTGAGGATATAGATATTGTAATTTGCTTTATATATACATTGTGTCCATTGTTTTATAACAAAGAGAGAGAGGCCACCCCTGAGCGCTTTGTCCTGTGCTAGTCTGTGCCCTTAGATTGGTCAATGCTCATGGTGTTGTCAGACAGATCCTAACAAACTACAGGTCCAGGGAGTGTCATATGAACCTCCATCTTATAATCAATATATATGAATAAAAAGTAGTGAAAAAAGTATAGTGGCTCAAAAAACTGTCTCAATGTTTCACACTTTTTGAAAGATGGCATTGGCATGAAGGATGGGACTGATTAAATCATGTAAAATACTATGGCATCATAGCTACAAAATAGACCTAGGCTTATATAATCAAAATCTCTATATAATGCGACGATGCCTGGGAAATGATGTGCTTAGTCAGTTTTGACAGTTTCTGACTAAGGCTGATAAATACTTCCTTTTTCGTCTCTTTTTTCGGTCAGTTGGAAAAAGAAACAGTATATTAGTTATTATTTAAGTAATAAAAAATGTGTATATTAAATATTTCATTGTATGCTATCTCTCGGACACATGTGGAAGGTGTCCGGAGTCTGTGGATGTGGCCGAGGCCCAAATGCGATTTAGTGGACACCAGTTTTCACGCCTCGCGTGTTCTTTACCCAAACAGCACCAATTTTTCCACGGTTTCAACGTTGTAGTGAGTAAACTACACTACAAAGTAAGTGTTGATTAATTGATTGATGTACAAATATTAATAACCATTCTTCTAGCAAAACTTCGAAACTCGATTACAAAGTAAGTATTGATTGATTGATTGATTGATTGATATTAATAAATGATCAATTTAGCTACAACTTCGAAACTTGATTACAAAGTAAGTATTGACTGATTGATTGATTGATGACCATTAACAAACATTCTTATAGCGAAATTTTCAAACTCAACTACAAAGTAAGTAATGATTGATTGATTGATTGATGATTCTTAACAAACATTCAATAGCTCGACAACTTTCAGCTATTGATTGATCATTGTAAGTGATTTTTGATGTATTTGGGCTTAGAAAATGCTTAAAAAATTCGAAAAAATCACAGAAAAATCAGGAAAAATTCAATTCAGCTTATAGTGAAAGTTTGGGCTATTGTAGTAAGTGACATTTATTGTTTTTGGGCTTTATAAATGCTTAAAAAAATTAAATAAAATCAAGAAAAATTCAATTCAGCTTATAGTAACACTTGGACAACTTTGGGCTATTGATATACTCATCATGTAAGTGTCTTTCAATGGTTTTAAGCTATGAAAATGCCTAAAATATTATTCTTTCAGGCAATCTTCAACTACTCATCCTCATAATGAACCCAGTACTCCTGAAGGTCAAAGACAGCAGGCTAGGATTCAAAGCAGGCTACAACAGTTACAAATGACTGATCCTGATGAGCGTCGGGCAAATAGAAGTAGAAGATCTACTTCAGTGGTTATACCACTTCATTATGGAACTGGGGATATGCTGATGAGCGTCGGGCAAATAGAAGTAGAAGATCTACTTCAGTGGTTATACCACTTCATTATGGAACTGGGGATATAGGAACTGGGGATATGAGAACTGGGGATATGGGAACTGGGGATATGAGAACTGGGGATATGGGAACTAGGGATATGAGAACTGGGGATATGAGAATTGGAAGTGCTTCTAGCTCTTTGAGGAGGCCTATTGGACCACCAACTGTTGCTGAGGATCTATTTGCTAGGGCTATTCCTGAAACTCATTTACCTGAAGGATGGAATGCTCCTTTGCAAAATCCTATTCCTAGAATGATACCACCTCTACCTCTTGCTGCACATAGAGCTCCTTATGTGCCTTCAATAGTAGCACCTCTACCAGCTGCTGTGCATGGAAGAGATAATAGAGTGGGATCAGTCAATCAGCCTGTAGTTGGTGGAACTGTTATGAGTATACCTGAAACTCATTTGCCTGAAGGTTGGGATGCTCCTTTGCAGAATCCTATACCTAGAATGCCTGCTTTATATGGGCCTGCTTTACCACTACCACTGCCACCTATACTTGGGAATAGAGAGAGAGAAATTAACCAGCAGGTTGCTCCTATACAAGCACAAGCATTAGCAGCATTGCAAGACCAACAAAGGTTGAGGCATATTGCTGCAGCTGAGGAGCAGGATAGACAACAGCAGGCACTAGCAGTATTGCAAGAGCAGCAAAGGCTCAGACATATTGCTATAGCTGAAGAGGAGGAGAGGCAACAGGAGTGGCAAAGGCAACAACAGGCATTAGCAGTATTGCATGAGCAACAACAGCTCAGAGAGCAAGGAAGACAACTACAGATATTACACCAGCCAGAGGTGAGAGAAAGATAACTTTCAGATGTTGCATTGACTAAGAAAGATTAACAGGATGTAGATCTCAATCCTGAATATAGGCCTTTGAATGAGGCTAGGGCTCAAAGGATCTTAGAAGGCTGGGAACAAGAACATGCAGCTGATTTGGAGGAGGACTTTGACAATCTAGATGCTCAAGATCTGGATGATCCTGTTGACAATAGGAGACAGCCAAATCTAGCAGCAGAGCAACTGGAACCTCCTCTTCATCCTCCCATTCTACAACAACCTATAAATGCTCTTCCAAGAGGAAGACAGCCTAATAATGATCCTGCTGAGGATATAGAGGAGGACTTAGAATATGTGGATCCACCTGTGCAAAATCTACCAGCACCTCCCATCCTACAAAGGGTTGATCATATTCAAGGCATCAATGCTCTTCCAAGAGGAAGACAGCCTTATATAGATGAACTCTCAGCACATTATCTTGGTCTTATGGATGTCATATGTCCACACTGTCAGGCTCTACACTGGGATGCTGAAAAGCTCACCAGTTCTACTAGACATCATACAAAATTTGGCATGTGCTGTCTACAAGGCCAGATTGATTTGCCCAGACTTGCAGACGCTCCACCAGAACTGCTTGGCTTACTTCAAGGCCATCATGCTCTTTCTGATGCTTTCAAAGCATCTATTCACCAATACAATGCAGCCTTTGCATTTACATCTCTGGGAGTCAACATGCTCTTTCTGATGCTTTCAAAGCATCTATTCACCAATACAATGCAGCCTTTGCATTTACATCTCTGGGAGTCAAAATTGACCATGCAATTACAAATGCTCTAAGACCATACAGCTTTAGGATCAATGGAGAGCTCCATCATCTGACAGGTGCTTTGCTTCCAACTGAAGGTGATCATCCTGTGTATGCACAACTCTACTTCTACAATCACAATCAACAATTGGTGTTTCGTCAGAGAAGCAATTCTAGATTGGATCCTCAGATAATGGCCTCTTTGCAGGATATGCTTCATAGAGTCAATCCCTTTATTGGCTTATACAAGCTTGCAAAGCAGATTATGACAGAAGTTCCTGAAGGCCAACCACAAAGGCTTTTTGTTCAACTTAGGGCTGACTTTGGAGACCATCGACGCTATAACAACCCTAATGAACAGAAAGGAGTTGCAGCAATTATACCAGGAGATGGTTCTGAAGAACGATCAGATCACCATGACATAGTCCTGCATTTGCATGGAGGTCAATTGAAGCAAATCAGCCATTTACACCCTTTTTATACTCCTCTGCACTACACGATCATATTTCCAACTGGAGAACATGGATTTCATTTAAACATTCCTTCTCAGCTGGGACCACGAGGGCAACGCAGAACACAAAATATCACTGAAACTGCTTACTATGCATACCGACTTCAGCAGAGATCTTTAGAAGCTAATGCCGCTTTGCTTTGGAGTGGTCAATTGAAACTGCTTACTATGCATACCGACTTCAGCAGAGATCTTTAGAAGCTAATGCCGCTTTGCTTTGGAGTGGTCAATTGTTTCAACAATATGTTGTCGATGCATGGGCTTCAATCGAACAAACAAAACTTAATTAGGTTAGACACAATCAAAGAAAGATTAGGGCTGAAGTCTATCAAGGAGTAGTTGATGCGGCTATTGGAGATGAAGACTTACGCAGGCAAAGTCGACATGTGGTCCTCCTCTCTTCTCATGTTGGAAGTGAACAACACATGCAGCAACTATTCCAGGACTCTATGGCTATTTGCAGACATTTCCATAAACCAGATCTCTTTATCACTATGACCGCCAATCCAAAGTGGCCAGAAATTGAAGAGGCTCTGTTGAAAGAACCTATGGTTAATGGAAAGAGGCAAACAGCTTCTGACCGTCCAGATATTGTTGCCAGAGTATTTGAACTCAAGAAGAATGCTCTTTTGAAGGACATAAAAGATGGTCTATTTGGAAAATGTGTGGCATCTGTCCATACCATTGAATTTCAAAAGAGGGGACTTCCACATATACATATCTTGATCTTTTTCCATCATCATGACAAGATCAAAGATGCAGCTCATGTGGACACTATTGTTTCTGCTCAAATTCCTGATCCAGTGACTCAGCCTCAATTGTATCAGGTATTGGCTTTGCTTGAATTATCAATGCAGTGACTGACCTTTGTTATTAGGTTGTTACTACCAATATGGTTCATGGTCCATGTGGAGCAGATTTTCCCAATGCCAAGTGCATGGTAGATGGCAAATGTTCCAAGAGATATCCCAAGGAATTTCAAGAGGCTACACAGTATGGTGATGATGGCTATCCCCAATATGCCAGACCTAACAATGGCCGCTTTTTTGAAAAGCATGGTCGTTGTTATGACAATCGTAATGTTGTCCCATACAATCCATATCTCTCAGCCAAATTCCAATGTCATATCAATGTGGAAGTCTGTGCTTCAGTAGATGCAATCAAATACATTCACAAGTACATCTATAAGGGCCATGATAGGACAACTTTGGAGATTGCTAGGGAGGAGAGGGATGAAATCAAGGAACACTTGGATGCCAGATACATTTCTGCTCCTGAGGCTTGCTGGCACATCTTTGAATTCAACATGCATGCTGAATATCCTTCAGTGTACAGATTGCCTGTGCATTTGGAAAACCAGCATGAAGTCTATTTTTCAGATAATGAACCAATACAGGTGGTGGCTGCTAGACCTAATGCAGACAAGACTGCACTCACAGCTTGGTTTGAAGCCCAGATAATGAACCAATACAGGTGGTGGCTGCTAGACCTAATGCAGACAAGACTGCACTCACAGCTTGGTTTGAAGCCAATACCAGATTTCCCAATAATAACACCACTTATCAGAACTTTCCAACCAAGTTTGTTTATGAAGCATCTAAACGGAGTTGGAAGGAGAGGCAGAGAGGGACAGCAATTGGAAGGATGTATTTTGCTTCACCAAGACAGGGAGAAAGGTTCTATCTCAGGATGCTCTTGACTGTTGTAACCAATGCAACTTCATGGGCTGATCTCAGGACAGTCAATGGCCATATCTATCCCACTTATCAAGAAGCATGCAAGGCTCTAGGTCTTTTGGAGGATGATGCAGAATGGAGGCAGTGTCTCACTGAAGCTGCTCCAATCCAACTAGGATCAGCTCTCAGGCAGCTGTTTTGCACTATTCTATTCCACTGTGCTCCTGCCACTCCTGAGGCTCTATGGAACGAATTCAAACATTCTATCTGTGATGATCTTCGACACAGATTGGAACATACTAGGCAATACAGGGACCGAGTCTTTACCAATGAGGATGTCTATGACTATGGCCTTTATCTCATCAATGACACTTTAATGAATTTTGGAATAACTCTGAAAGACTTTTCAACATGCCAGAGGCTCAACAGAATTGGAATATAGTTCCAGGTTCTTTGCCTTGGTTGTCGCTGAGTCCGTGTGTTTAAAATTTTGTTTATACAATTTCTATCTAATACAATATTTGTACTTTGCGGACTGGTCTGAACTGGAGACTGTGTCCAATATGTTCTTGTGCTAAGAGTGTCGGGCGAAAACCTTCCCAATGGTTTCCGGCCTCTTTAACGCGAAGCCTGGAATAAATGGAAAAAACAGGTGGGTCAGCCGCGATCGGGTAAGGGTGGGCGGGCGCCCGTCCAAGCTTTCTATCTCGGTGTCCCTAGCTCCGGCTGGATCTTCGCTAGTAAAGAGGCATCTATCGCGCACCATCTATCATGACTACTGCCCTATTTTGGATGTATTATCACTTTTGCGAGGACGAGGCTAATTCTGGTGGTGGAGGGGCGGCGACGGCATTTATTAGGATCTTTGAGTCATTCTCTAGCTATCCTCTGGCCTGAACAGATCTCTCTTGCCTAGCTGTTATCCGATTTTGTTTACCCTACCCTCTCTTGTACTCTGGGGTGGGTGGGTGGGGAAATTTGAGCAACTAAGGCCTCAGCGAGCTTTGCAGCGTGTGCGGTGGCGAGAGGGCTCTCGGAAGGAAAGGAATACCTCGTGACAACTGCCACCGCAGGCAAAGACTCCACCCTCGCCAAATTCCGCTTCTCCATTTGGCCAGGCCACCAATCTTTGCCTTGGTTGTCGCTGAGTCCGTGTGTTTAAAATTTTGTTTATACAATTTCTATCTAATACAATATTTGTACTTTGCGGACTGGTCTGAACTGGAGACTGTGTCCAATATGTTCTTGTGCTAAGAGTGTCGGGCGAAAACCTTCCCAATGGTTTCCGGCCTCTTTAACGCGAAGCCTGGAATAAATGGAAAAAACAGGTGGGTCAGCCGCGGTTCCCCTCAGGCTTTGTTAGGAGGCCACGACGCATCGCGGGTGTTTACTCTGGCCACGACCCCATTCTTTAGTCGTGACCTCCTATCCAGAATATTAGGTGCGAACTCCTTACCTCACTGTCTTCTCGCTGCTAATGTGAGTCTTATTACGGACTCGTGTAATGAGGGCACTGCCTGCAGGAAGGGTGCGAGAATCTGCTCGTGCTTCGATAGGTAAGTGTAGAATGCATCGCTCGACCATCTCCCGATAGCTTTCATAGCTTCGAATGGAACACCTCGTAGTAGGTACTCCAACGTCGCTCCGATTCTTAGTCCATGCCCTTGCAGGGGCTCGAGACGAGCTGCTTTGGCGGCTTTCGACATTACTTCGAGAAATTTCTTTTTAGTGAGCGCAACGTGGTTTCCTTTTTTGTTCCTGTAAGCGAACAGTGGTCCATTGCTGGGCGGTTCATTTATTTTTAGGTGCTTCTCCAGCGCATTCTTGGGATCTGAGGCGTCCTTTTGTTCGCTCCACGCTACCGTCTCACCGTGCAACGCAGTTTTGGTTCTCGGTAGAAAAAATGCTGTTGTCGGTCGTCCTGCTCTGTCTACTGATGAGGAGACATCAGATGGCTTTACGTGCGTGTCAGGGTTAAAGGCGTTTAGGGTTGGGACTGTAAATTCTCCCAGTCGGGCTGCTGTGTAGAAGCATGTGGTTGCGCAGGCGAATACGGCGATGTTCAGTGAGTCATTGCTCTCTTCTCCTATCTTTAACTGATCATGTATAGCTATCAAGAAAGCTGGCGTGCACGGGCTCCTTTTCTTTTTCTTAGATGTGGCTGGGACCAATCGTTCTGCGGCCTTGAGGAGTGTTTTCATTCGATCTCCGTCGACTCTCCAAGGTACTCCGTGTAGTATGTGCCATGCTCGCAACCCTGCTAAAAAATTTTCTATAGCAGACTTCGAGTACGCTCCGACAGCCGCAGCTACAAAAGCTTCAAGCACCTCGTAGGACACTGGCGCTCTGTCTGTCTCTGGTATCTTTCTCTGATCGCAGAACACGTGAAATAGTAGGAGTCCCGTGCCGTAAGATTCTTTTGTCGACTCTGCCCATGCTGCACTCATTACTTCGAACACCCTCTCCACATCCCCCTCTGTTAGCCCAGGCCTTCTTGGAGACGACTCTTCTTTCTTAAACGGGATCCACAGCCTTAACCGGTCTCGTGCAAAGACATGTGGGCGTAATGGTGACGTGGCAATTTCCAGCCCTGCTGGGTATGGCTTGGGACGCCTTCGGTGCGTTCTCTTGTCATCTTCTGCATCGTCACGCGGTCTCTTAAGGGTTTCTCCAGAACTCTTCAAGGTCCATCCATTCTTGGGTTTGTTGACATCTGACTGCCTCCCGCGTTCCTCTGATTTGAGCACCAGATCTCTCATTCTCGTAATCAGATATTCTTTGTCCTGTCGGTCTCTGAGAGCTTGACGGGGTGCAGGGCTCATCAAAGTCCGTGATGAGGCCTCTGAGGTCTTCTGGGATTGACGTGGGAGGGAGCAGAAGCTTTCTTTGGGGGTAGATACCTCGCGAAGGCCCGTCTGCGGGGTTAAACTCGCTCGGTACATACCTAGTGTGTATTGTGACTTTTCTGTATTCGCATTCTTCGTGTATTTTCCTGAAGATGTCGTTGATCTTTTGATTCCTGCTCCTCCCGGCCCACCATCCTTCGACCACTCCTTTATTGTCTCCATAGACCCTGATGTGTCTCTCCCCGTTCCCTGTGATGCAGATATATGAGACCAGGAGGGCAAATCCCACCGCTTCTGCCCAACCAATGTCACGTCCGTTTTCTCTCCATCCCGGGACCAGCCTCCACGCTCTCCATTTTTCACCAATGGTGATGCCGATTCCGGTGCCGGTGCTTGCATCGGAGTATGCTTGAATGTCGAGGACTGGTTGTGCTTCTGATATCTGTCTCTCCATTGGTTGAGATAGTATTCGGCTCCACCATTGTAAATCTTCGGGGGTTCTTTTGGGAGGGTGACGCGGCTTGAAAGGATTGTCGTGGAAAATCCCCATGAAGGCCTCGAGATTGGTAAGAAAAGCTCTTCCCCTGGGTACCACGAGGCAAGCATGCAATAACTTTCCATATAGCCTTTGCGTTTCCTCCAGGGTGTGCGACCCCTTCTTCTCCCATTCCGCAATGGCCTGCAGGTACTTTTCTCTCTTTGAGGTTGGTATCCTGACTTTTCGCTCTTGCAGGTCCCAGGTAAAGCCGATGTACGTGACTTCTCTGCTGAAAGGTACGTCTTTCTCCCTCTCCCATGGTATTCCAAGCTTTTCTGAGATGTCATCGATATCCTGCATCGCATAGGTAAACTGGGCATCGATATCGGATCGTTCGGAGTCGAGTGACAGGTCTTTGATTCTGGCTGACATGTCTTCGTCATATTCGTCGATTTTGTCTTCCGAGTTCTGTGCACCTTGGTACCAAATCCTACCGCCCAAGTGCTTCTTCCCCCCTTCTTTTCGAATCTCCTCTTCCCAATTCTGTCTAGCAGTGTTGTAGCTTTCGATGTACTCTTTTCTAATCCTGAAAAATATGTGATCATCCACCCACTTGGAAAGAGGCCCCATTCCGCTAGCTCTAATGATCTGAGCGCCCGCATCTCCCACTTTGCCATAGACACCACAGCCCGATGCCAGACCAAAGCAATCCATTGTGTCCAGTGCGAATAAGTCTTTGCCTGATAATTTGACGACCATTCCTGGCCATTGTGAGGGTTTGATAGGAACTGATCTGTAGGCTTCTTTGACATCGCGGATCGCTGCTTGTGATCCTGGAGGGAGTCTCGATATGAGCAAATATACTGCATTAAAGGTTCCCCATGTGCAAGGGAACTGCGTTGCATCAATTGCGCAGTTGATCGAGGTGTTGTCAGATCCGCTCTGTTTGTTGTGTGGGAATGACAGATTCTGTATGAGCCTATATTTTCCGGGCTTGTTGGATTTTGGGATAATGTGGATTGGTGATGATTGGAACGGCCCCACGATCTTTTCCACTTGCTCACGAGAATAAGGACCAATGTAACGTCCCTTAGCAAGTTCTGACTCGACAACCCTCTGGAATTCCTCCCTAAGAGACTCGACTGACTTATTGTTGTCTGGGGTAAAGGTTCTTGATATGGTTGGTATGCCTGCGTCGAATCCCTTTCGGAGATTTTCTGCCAGATCTGGGAATTGATCTTGGATACCAGCTCGAGAGATGAAGCTCTGCCACACGTCAGCGTTGTATGGAGTGGCAAACCTAAACCCGCTGTGCCAAATGGCATTTTTGAGCACCATGATCTCTCTTGCCACATCCCGAGCATTCGTGCTTGTGGTCGTGGGATAAGACTCGACACCCTCTGGGCTTCTGCCAGTCCGTGCAGATCTCCTTCCCCTCTGGGTTGACGAGTCTGTTGTTTCTGTTCCGTCGAACATGGGCTCTCTGCCCATTCCAGAGCTCGTGGGCTGAACAGCTCCAGATATCGTGGGTGTGGCGACCGAGGCAGACCGCGCAGGCTGCGTTGTTCGAGGTTCTCGATTCGGTCGATGAGCCTGCGCGGGACTGAAAAAACCCTTCATCTCTCCGATCTCTCGTTCTTTTCTTTTCAGAGGATCGGTTATGCCTGTCCCTTTCAGATGAGACGGATCTGGCTCTTTTCCCTTTGTTTCCACTGTTGACTAGGGCCGAAGTTTCATTTTTTAGAGATGTCAATTCTGGATTGGGTTGTATCACGTTGTTATAATTTATTATGCGCCAGGTGATAATGTGAGTGCATTATTGCGTAATTCGCAAGCGAGAGTGTCGCATTCAGCACGCGAGAATGTCGCATTTAGCGTGCGAGAATGTCGCATTTAGCGTGCGAGAGTGTCGCATTTTGCATGCGAGAGTGTCGCATTTCGCATGGATTGGTTTTACAGCAGGCGAGAATTTCGCAATTGCGCAGGTGAGGGTGTCACCATGAAAAGCACCAGAGTGACGCCATGTGCAGGTATGAAAGCGATGAGGATTTGTTCAGAGAGATCCGATACGATAATGTTCCGTGAAAATGTGTAGGTTCAAACATAATTGTTGGAGTTGAGTTAATCAGTGGATGGAGGTGAGAGGGTTAGTGCTTGTCCTTTTGATATGTGAGGCACTGACCTGCCAAGATCGCAGCGCGTTTTTGATCATATAACCTATCCTTTATACCTCTGAGAAGGCGCTCATCAATGATCCCTATATCGAATATCCCATCTCTAGGCGGATTTTTTATTTGGCGATGCCATTCCCTCCTAACTCTGGCTTGGTAATTGATCAGGACTTTAATGCCGTCCCCGCCTTCGTTCCTCAGCTTGTGGTTGGTTATCCTAAAGAAGAACGTGTGCATGGCGTCCACCATGTTATTCGGCCATTTTTCGGTAATGATTTGCTCCAGGAAGTTCGTAGACGCGATGCAGAGTTGATCCCAAGATAAGTCTTCATCCTGTAACACTTTTGCTTTTGATCTGAAATTCTCCGCCGGTTTGAGCGCTAAGATATTGTCGTCATTCGTTAGGGAGTACACTTCGTTCGAGGACACCGTCTCGCTCTTAGCTGCTTCCTGCCTTGCTTCCGGCGTGAAGTACCCAAGCTCGATATACTCTCGTTCCCCCAGTTTCTTCATAGCGAAGCGCGCGGGAGGATATTCGATTGACTCGGGTACAGCCTTGCCTGGGATTAAATTGGGACCATCTTCTCTAACATCTGGGGAGGACCTCCTAGAGTGTCTCGTCTCCAGTGTCACGTCATCAACATCATTGCCACCCCTTCCTCTTCCTTCTCTCCCTCTCTGTTCTCTTTGATCGATTTCTCTTAAATCACCTTCGTTTTGCTCTCTCCTTACTGCCGCCCCGGCTTCCCTTTCTTCTCTTTCTGCTTCCCACGTTACTCTCCTTCTTTCAACTCCCCGATTCCATTCGTTCGATAGGATCTCCGCGGCACGCTCGTCTGTCATGTCGTCTCTACCGTGTTTTACCGCTTCTCTCAAGTCTCGAAACTGCTCTAGCATGTAATCGGGGCGAATCTCGTTGTTAGGGTCTACTAGAATAGTTAACATGTCTGAGTTACTCTGCGAGAGACCTTTCAAAAGCTTTTTTTTTTTTTTGGAAATAAGAATTGTATCACGGTAGGTTTAACTGAGAAATTTGAGCAACTAAGGCCTCAGCGAGCTTTGCAGCGTGTGCGGTGGCGAGAGGGCTCTCGGAAGGAAAGGAATACCTCGTGACAACTGCCACCGCAGGCAAAGACTCCACCCTCGCCAAATTCCGCTTCTCCATTTGGCCAGGCCACCAAAATTGGCATTTGCATAAGAGATTGACTTGAATACTGATCAATCTTCTAGGCAATAGACTTTTGAAAGATGAAACTAATTATGATGTTGAGGACCTCAAGCAAAGAGTAGAGGGAAACAAAGCCAAGTTCAATGTGGAACAACTGGAGACTTTTGATGCTGTCATGGATTCTGTGAACAACAATTTGGGCAGGATGCTATTCATTCACAGTGCTGGAGGATGTGGCAAAACCTTTGTCTGCAATACTCTGGCTGCTGCAGTTCGTTCCAATGGAGATGTGGCATTATGTGTAGCATCATCTGGCATTGCTGCCTTATTGTTGGAAGGGGGTAGGACAGCTCATTCAAGATTCAAAATTCCTATTCAAAATTTCCATTCCTGCTCTTGACACATCCATTGCCAATATCAAGAGAGGAACCCAGTTATCACAGCTCATACTTCGCACCAAAGTTGTTATTTGGGATGAAGTTCCAATGCAACACAAAAATGCCATTGACTCTGTAGATCGTGGCTTCAGGGACATCTTCGATAACGACATTTCCTTTGGTGGAGTTACTGTGGTTTTTGGAGGGGACTTCAGACAAACTCTTCCAGTGGTTCCACATGGACTTAGGCAGCAGATGATTGCTGCTTCACTCAAAAGGGGCCGACTTTGGGATCATATTCAAGTCCATTACTTGGTCCAAAATATGAGATTGGATCAGACTGCAGAGAATATTGCTCATGCAGCTTGGTTGTTGGATGTTGGTGCAGGGAAAAATCTAGGACCTGGAGAAACAGTCAAACTGCCTGAAAGGATGATCTGTGATGACAATTCTATCACTGGATTGATTTCTTCCACATATCCTGATATTGGTCATCCTCAAAATGATCAGTATTACCTGGACTGGACTATTCTCTCTGGCAAGAACTCTGATATAGAGGAGATCAATGCAGAAGTTCTAGAGAGGTATCCAGGGGAAGAAAGGATTTTACAGAGTGCAGATTCTGTTCTCTCTGATAACAGGAATCCTGATGGCCTTGCCTTATATCCTGTGGAATATCTCAACTCTTTAAAAGCCAGTAGTTTGCCTTTGGCTAAACTGGCTTTGAAGATTGGAGTTCCTGTCATGCTCCTCAAGAATCTGGATACAACCAAAGGACTTTGCAATGGAACAAGAATGATTGTCACTCATATCAGCACCAGAGTCCTCAGATGTCGTATTATCAGTGGAGATGCCAAGTTTGCAGGTTCAACTGTTTTGATTCCAAGGATCAATCTAGATGCCTCTGAAGAGGATTTGCCCATACCATTATGCAGGAGACAGTTTCCAATTCGATTGGCCTTTGCTATGACTATTAACAAGTCTCAAGGGCAATCAGTCAAGCATGTTGGATTGGACCTTTGATCACCTGTTTTTACACATGGCCAACTTTATGTTGCACTTTCTCGATGCACATTAGGAGATCGTATCAAGGTGATTTTATCAGAAGAAAATACATCAAAAACAACTGCAAATATTGTATATCAAGAAGTTCTCAATGGTTTACAAATGTAAGTGTGATTGTTAATTAACTACTTATTACTAACTTTATATTTTAGCATCTAACTTGATACTGTACATATAACTTGGAATTATAGCATTGTTTCTTGGGTTTACAAATGTGAGTGTGATGTTTAATTACCTACTTATTACTAACTTTTATATTTTAGCATTTGACTTGATATTTGTTGATACTGTACTAATAGAATATATATAACTTGGAATTGTAACATCATTTCTTGATAAATGTGAACTTTCTATTCTTTAACAACATATGCTTGAACCAGTAAGACATAATGAAAGTAAGTCATGATAGAAGTTGAGTTATGAATATACATATTTGGAACCCCTAACCTTGAACCAGTAAGACATAATGAAAGTAAGTCATGATAGAAGTTGAGTTATGAATATACATATTTGGAACCCCTAACTGAACGAAGTGAGGTTGGGATGAAGGCTGAGTTACTTATATACATACTTGGAGCCCTAACCGAACGAAGTGAGGTTGGGGTGGAGGCTAAGTTACTTATACATACTTGGAGCCCTAACCAAACGAAGTGAGGTTAGGGTGGAGGCTTAGTTGGGGGGGGTTTGAGGGCAAAGCCCCCAACGAGCTACGAAATTCGTGCCGAAGGCACGAATTATAGCTCGTCTATATAGAATGGGACAACCATTTCATGGGAATTATTGATTAGTCAGTTCTGACTAAAGCTAACAAATACTTCCTTTTTCATTTGTTTTTTGGTAGATGTATGTATAAAATGCTTAGAAATTTGAAGGAAAATCACCAAAAAAATTAGGAAAAATTCAGAGGCTACTAATACACTGATTGTGAATTTTTTCAGGTTTATAAATGCTTAAAGAAATCTTAAAGATTCAAGAAAAATTCATTGCTCTGTTTTTCAGGAGATGTTAGTGGAAAATGCTCAAATAATTCCAGGAAAATCACCAGAAAATCAGGAAAAATTCAAAGGCTACTAATATACTGATTTTTTAGTTTTTTAAAGATTTATAAATGCTGAATAAAATCCGAAAAATTCAAGAAAAATTCAATTTAGCTTACAATAATACTTTGAGAGTTGTGGAAAGAGCACTGAGTTGTGAAATGCGGGAATAAGCACTGAGTTGTGAAATGCGGAGGCCTTAACTGAACAAAGTGAGGCTGAGGCCGGGAATGAGCACTGAGTTCTCTATACATACTTGGAGCCCTAACTGAATAAAGTGAGGTTAGGGTGGAGGCTTGGGTTTGGGGGCAAAGCCCTCAACGAGCTACGAAATTCGTGCCAAATGCACGAATCTTTATATAGAATGCAACAAGGCCTGGAAATTGATCTGATTAGTCAGTTTTGACAGTTTCTGACTAAGGCTGACAAATACTTCCTTTTTTGTTTGTTTTTTGATAGATGTAAATATAAAATGCTTAGAAATTTGAAGGAAAATCACCAAAAAATCAGGAAAAATTCAGAGGCTACTGATACACTGATTGTGATTTTTTTGAGGTTTATAAATGCTTTAAGAAATCTGAAAGATTCAAGAAAAATTCATTGCTCTGTTTTTCAGGAGATGTTAGTGGAAAATGCTCAAATAATTCCAGGAAAATCAAAGATTCAAGAAAAATTCATTGCTCTGTTTTTCAGGAGATGTTAGTGGAAAATGCTCAAATAATTCCAGGAAAATCAACAGAAAATCAGGAAAAATTCAAAGGCTATTAATATACTGATTTTTAGTTTTTTAAAGATTTATAAATGCTGAATAAAATCCGAAAAATTCAAAAAAAATTCAATTTAGCTTACAATAATGCTTTGAGAATTGTGGAAAGAGGACTGAGTTGTGAAATGCTGAGGCCTTAACCAAACAAAGTGAGGTTGAGGCTGGGAATGAGCACTGAGTTGTGAAATGCTGAGGCTTAGTTGGGGGGGGGTTTGGGGACGAAGCTCCCAACAAGCTATGAAATTCATGCCAAAGGCACAAATCATAGCTCGTCTCTATATAATGCTACGACGCCTGGGAAAAACTAATGCTGACCAAGGCTAACCAAGAACCTTCCTTTTAGGGTAATAACATAAGAGTTGGCTCATTTCATTAGAAATGCTTAGAAAATTCAGATAAAATCACTGAAAAATTAGAAAAAATTTGAGGCCTACTGATACACTGACTTGAGTTTTTCTGAGATTTATAAATGCTTAAAAAAATCTGAAAAATTCAATTTAGCTTACAATAATGCTTTGAGAGTTGAGGCAAACTGGGATTGAGCATTGAGTTGCGATTACCAAGGCCTTAAACCAAACAAAGTGAGGTTGAGGCTGGGATTGAGCATTGAGTTGCAATTATCAAGGCCTTAAACTGAACAAAGTGAGGTTAGGGTGGAGGCTTAGTTGGGGGAGGAGTTTGGGGGCAAAGCCCCCAACAAGCTATAAAATTTGTTCTGAAGGCATGAGTTGTAGCTCGTCAAAACTGATAGAGCAATAGCCATTTGAAAATATTCATTTATTGAAACAGTTTTTTGAGCATCTCTAATTTTAGTATCTAGTACTTTGTATGTCCTCCATTTACCTTGATAACTGCTTGAATCCTTCTAGGCATGCTTTCTATTAGTCTTTGGCATACCTCTGGTGGTATTTCATCCTACTTCTTTGCAACCCTCCTATAATTCATGCACACTATGAGATGGTGTTTCATACTGCCTATATTGCTTCTTGAGGTACTCTCAGAGATGTTCAATAGGGTTGAAATCAGGGGATTGAGCTGGCCACCAAAGGACATCAAAGTCGTTGTCCTCAAACCACTTGTCAGCCCTCTTGGAGTTGTGTTTGGGGTCATTGTCCTGTTGAAAGTAGCAGGCACTCTCCTCCATTTCCAACTTCTCAAAGCTCTTCTTTGTTCTATAATCCAAAATTTCACAGTACTGCTTTGCATTCATGATCCCCACCACCTTTATAAGCTTTTCTACCCCATTACAACCCATACAGCCCCATACCATGAGATTATTCTCTCCTCCATGCTTCACAGTAGGTGTAGTTGTTCAGTCTGAAATGCCTTCTCCTTGTAGCTTCCACATATACTGCTTTCCATTTGACCCAATCCTGTTAATCTTTGTTTTATCTGTCCACAACATCCTTTTCCAGTCCTCTATAGTCCAGTTCTGATGCTCCTGAGCCTATTTAAGCTGTAGTTGTCAATGTCTAGCTTTGAGCATAGGAACTTTTCTCTTGGTAGCAGACTGACACCCCTCCTCCTTCAACACATTCTGAACAGTCTGAGAAGAGACAGGGTTGGAAATGATGTTGTTGATAAAATTGGTGGCCTGGACAGCTGTATCAAGTCTCCCAGTTGAGATTTGGTGAACAATAGTCTGTTTATTGTGTGGAGTAAGCTTAGCAGGATGGCCTTTAGAATAGTTTTTCTTGTCTATTTCCAACTCTCTACTGATTCTTCCAATAGTAGACTTCTCTGGACCAGTTTTGGCCTCAATCTAGTGCAGAGAATACCCTTCAGCAAGAAGAGAAGCAATAACAGAGTATTGTGCAGGAGGAGTAACTTTCATGATAGTGGTTGAAGGCCAAGATGTGGTTCAACTATCTTGAACCACTTCCAAATATATTTAAACATGGTCACATGACCTTGTCTGTATTCCCACATGCAACTTACTCCTTGGTTCTGACTAAAACAGAAATAAACCTGAAAAATTAGAGATGCTCAAAAAACTGTTTCAATGAGTGAATATTTTAAAATGGCTATTGCTCCATCAGTTTTGATCCAAATTACATAGGTTTAGGTTTATTCTGTAGCTATAATTCCATAGTAGTCTACACTATTGCTCCATCAGTTTTGATCCAAATTACATAGGTTTAGGTTTATTCTGTAGCTATAATTCCATAGTAGTCTACATGATTTAATCAGGATTTTAGGTACTTCCCATCCTTCATGCCAATGCCATTTTTTAAAAAGTATAAAACATTGGAATAGTTTTTTGAGCCACTGTACATCTTACTATGGCATCCTAGTTGTTTCCAAACTTGATGACATATTGCTTGCATAGTTATACACCTCCTTGAAATCTATCACCTGCGCATTATTGTGATCATGCTCAGGAAAAAGTGCATGGAAGACCAGTTGGGTGAATGTCTGCAAGATAGTGAGTATGTCTCTCAGTGTCTGAAGTTCATCGAGCCCACCATGGCAAGGAAATGGTTATCAATGATAAGAACTTGGAAAGGCCAAAGTGTGAGCCCAATGTAATAGAAAAGGGATGATCTGTCTTATTTGATTGAGGCACAAATGATGTCCTTGCTGATAGTATGATATGAGCATTTTTTAATTCCTCCTATAACTACTTCTCTTTGTTGATATCTATGTATGTATAGCATCTCATCATCATCAACAAAGTGATTTTTTTTGGGGGCCACTTAATTCATAACCACCATGTGCTCTGCTAATTTCAGTAGCCACAGCTGTGCCTAACAGGCCCTCTGCATTATATCCTGCTCTAATCAAGATGAGCCTTATAGGCTCCAAGGCCCCCCCTATATGCTCACACCAAGTGGTTGTGTACTGTGCACTGTGCTGCTGTGCCAGTAAGCCAAGTCCCTCAAATAGGTTACAGGCTCTAGACTCAGTGAAACTGAATATCAGTCATATATGAACTTTCTCTTTCCTTTCCTTTTCAGAGATGTGTTGATGTTGCATTCAAGCCACACCCTTGATAGATTTCCAACCGCTCATCTGATGTGCTCAAGTAAATGCCTATAGATTGAAACCCTAACTGCTTGCTCACCAAGACTGAACCAAGCCATATACTGGCTCAAAAAACTGCCCCAATATTTGGCCTTTTTGGAAAAATTCACATGATATGCAACAATTACCTAGGCAAAAAATTGTAAAAGATCACATGACATACATCTGCATCCTGGCTTTATAATGATGTATAGATCATGTGATTTGGACAAGAACTTGCTGATTAATAAATCAAACAAAATATTCAATCATTGGGGCAGTTTTTTGACCCACTCTAATTTACTCTAATTTTCATATCTAGTACTTGGTATGGCCTCCATTTGCCTTTATAACTGCTTTGATCCTTCAAGGCATGCTCTCTATGAGGCTTTGGCATACTTCTGATGGTATTTCATTCCACTTCTTGACCACTCTCTTCCACAACTCATGCACTCCTTTAGGGGGAACCTCATACTCCAAAAGTTTGTGCTTGATGTAAACCCAGAGGTGTTCAATGGGATTGAGGTCAGGGAATTGGGCAGGCCAGGATATAACAATGATGTTATTATCAGAAAACCAGATTGTTGCCTGTTTGGAGGTGTGTTTTGAGTCATTGTCATGCTGAAAATATTGTCCTTCCTCCTCTATTTCCAACTTCTCAAAGCTTTCCACCACTCTCTCATCCAAAATCTCACAATACTGTGCAGCATTCATTGTTCTCTGAACTTCTATGAGCTTCCCTACTCCATTCCAACCCATGCAGCTCCATACTATTAAATTGTTTTCTCCTTCATGCTTGACAGTTGGTGTAATGATATGGTCAGATAGTGGTTCTCCTGGAATTTTCCACACATATACCTTCCCATCTGATCCAGTCTGATTAATCTTTGTCTCATCACTCCACAAAACCCTTTTCCAATCCTTCACTGTCCAGCTTTCATGATACTGAGCAAACTTGAGCCAGTTTGCACAATGAGCAACATTGAGCATAGGAACTTTCTTATTTGTTGCTGAGCAAAAACCTGCCTCCTCCAATGCATTCCTGACTGTCTGAGAATCGAAAGGACTGAAGATGACAGAATTAATGAACTGTGTAGCTTGAGCAGCATTATTCAGCTTCCCAGTAGTAATTTGATGAATAATAAACTATTTGTCACATGCTGTAAGCTTGAAAGGATGACCTCCAGGATGATTCTCTTTGTTGCTCTCCAGTTCTTTGCTGATCCTCTTCACAGTGCCCTTTCTCAGGCCAGTTTTTGCTTGGATTTAATGCTGAGAATACTCCTCATTAAGAAGAAAGCAACAGAAGAGCGATTGGCAGCAGAAACAGAGTTGCATAATGGTAGTAGAGTGTCAAGAAGGTGATTAACTGAAGTTGAACATGTCAAATTAGTACAAGCAAGGTCACATGACATTGTTTATACTTCCTACAAGGTGTTTCCATCTTCTACTGCTGAAAAGTATTGAGAAAATATGAAAATTAAAGTGAGTCAAAAAACTGCCCCAATGATTGAATATTTTGTTTGATTTATTGATAAGCAAGTTCTTGTCCAAATCACATGAGCTATACATCATTATGACGCCAGGATGCAGTTGTATGTCATGTGATTTTCTACAATTTTCTGCTTAGGTAATTGTTGCACACCATATGAATCTTTTCAAAAAGGCCAAATATTGGGGCAGTTTTTTGAGCCAGTGTAGGCAAGGATGTTCTAATGATAGTGAAATGCATAGCATCCCAACCTTGTGAGGCCATACTGGAGTATTGCTTCTCATAGTTGCTCTGATATACAAGGATATATGGAGGAGCTCACATGGACATATGCCTGGAAGTTTACTAGTATCCAGAATTACAAATCAAGGGTGGTAACATGTAAATGTGGAACAGAAAAATTTTCAGCAACATCTCTCAACTAGAGGATCTAAAGAAATGCCTCCAACTTGCTAGCCTGGAAAAGCAGAAGGGTGTTAAGAGTTATGACAAGAAACACAGGCAATTTACTTGCAGTATGGATTCTGATATGGACTATTCTAATGATAAAGCCACTGTCCAATCTCCTGTGACCAGCCCTCTCCCAGTTGCTTCTTTCTCACCAGGTCTTGAGAGTCTGAATATATTGATAAATACAAATAAGCTATTGGATGATAATAATGCCAACTGTGGTTGGATATGCTGGACGTATATGCAGTACAATGTCATCTCCAGTGCCTGACATATATAGTTTATATAGTTGTAAGGAGTTCTGACAGGGTCCCAGTGTGCTTGAGCAGATGTGATAGAACAATGCACTAGATAATAATGCCTTGGGTGCTACCTAGCAAATGGTAAGCACCATAGCTTAAGCAGAGATAAAAAGAAAAAGATCTCAAACCTCCCAATTCTTTGAAGTTGGTGAATAGAGGGTGCTGAAGGGCTGATAAATAATGATTAAGGTAGACCTGCAATAACACGCCAAGCTGTTCTGTATCAAATATGGTCACTAGAGTCTTCTGTATGTCAAGTGTCAGCCAACCTATAATGTCTTTTGATGTGCTCAGTCCAAGTAGAAGCCTATCATCTCCTTCCAACTGAAAAATTGACTGTCCTCAGTCAAACACCATCATTAATTTGACTATGCTATGGTCCATATGATGCTTTCAGCACCTTATAAAAGTTGTTTCCAGCTCTTCTCCTTCTCATGTTTTTTGTCCAATATTTTTAGCATATCTAATTTTGATGCCTCTGCCCTTCGCAATTTCCTGGCCAAAGCCTCTTATTTGTTTGGTCATGCTAAGTCTGTCAGTCCCACAGATGCACCACAAACTGTCTCTGGCATAATGCAGCTTTATCGGCGGTGGTTGGTGGTTCATGGCTCTGACAGTTTCTGGGTGCAGGGTGTTGAGGTTTGTGAGTAGTGCATGGCCTGGTACTGCAAATATGAAGGTGCCAATTGGTTGCACCTGTTCATAGATTTGTTCATAAGTTTTTGTAAGGGCAACCTCTAGAAGCGGTGGCTCAGTCACACAGCTGGCAGAGGGAGATCCAAAATATATTAGAATATATACTGACAATATCAAGGTAACTACTCACCTGGCAGAGAGAGATCCAAAGAGAACAAGTCTAGGGATTCCCTATGCCAGGTTGGATGCTTCTGGGGCCTCTGAAGCATGGGAAACAACTGTACAGTACAACAAAACCTTAAAAACTCGAAAATTGCCTACACAAACACTTGTACAAATAAGGGGCAAACTCTGGCAAATTCTGGCTTATATAAGCGGTCTGGAAGCGGTGCTGAATGGGCCCACACTTGTCTGAATGGTGGCTAAAGAACCAGAGCATCTCAAGGACTGAAAGTAGTACTAACAGATAGTGTTGAAAGAATAGAAACAGTAAAATGAAATAATATCAGAAGAAATAAGAGAATCTGAAAGTAGTACTAACAGATAGTGTTGAAAGAATAGAAACAGTAAAATGAAATAATATCAGAAGAAATAAGAGAATGAATGGAAGGAGAGTGAAGAGATAAGGAGTGAGAAAAGGAAGAAATGAGGAGTCCCCTGACAGTTAAATAAGAGAATGAATGGAAGGAGAGTGAAGAGATAAGGAGTGAGAAAAGGAAGAAATGAGGAGTCCCCTGACAGTTTTTAAGTTTGATTTTGGTTTTGTGGTGCTAAAGTTCAGCATCCAAAATAGGCTCCCTTGTTATCCAATGAGATTGACACATTGTTGGCTAGTACCGAGGTTGGTGAAGTAAGTCTCTCCTTCTCTTTTCCTGTCAGAAGAAATAAGAGAATGAATGGAAGGAGAGTGAAGAGATAAGGAGTGAGAAAAGGAAGAAATGAGGAGTCTCCTGACAGTTTTTAAGTTTGATTTTGGTTTTGTAGTGCTAAAGTTCAGCATCCATAATAGGCTCCCTTGTTATCCAATGAGATTGACACATTGTTGGCTAGTACCGAGGTTGGTGAAGTAAGTATCTCCTTCTCTTTTCCACATTTCTGATGTTAACCTTGAGTAGTCGGCCTCTACATCGCCCACCATTGCCAGTCTCCCTAGTGCTCTGTTGGCCTCTACTATTTCTTCTGCTCCTCTCTCTTCTGCTTCTGTCTAGCCTCCTCCTATTTTTAGCAGTTCTTTTTGTGGCGCTGCTTCTCCCACTTGCACTGCTTTTTCTACTCATACTGCGCCTCCTCATTTGGCCATCAAATGGATTGCCGTTACCTCCAGTGAGCCTTGGCCTGGACCAACTCATACTATTTCTTGCCTTCCCCCCATAACTTTGCCATTGTTATTGATCAAGCACCTCCTGCTTATGCTAGCCCTCCTAAATGTACCATGCATTCTTGGTTTCCTGCTTCTAATTCTTTATTGACTTTGCTTCCTAGGTCAATCTCCCTGCTCGCGTTTCCCCTTTGTATGTTGTAAGTGTTTTTTTTTAAGATCACTAGGCTTTAGTGCCTGATCTTGCCATTTTTAGGCACCCAACCAAACTATGTTCATCAACACAGAGCTTCATAACTTGTTGCATCTTTGTTGTGATATTACTGTCATTGATACTGGTGTCCTGATGAAGCTGAGCCCATTGTCAATACTGATGTGCTGTTGGCAGTACATGCTCTTCTGCTTTGCCTTACTCCCCTATTGCTACTAACTCTCATCAGAGGGGCCCTAGTGGTAACCAATGCATGGTTTTTGTTTCTTCTTTTCTTTTATGCTAAACTCCTTTGTCACTAGGTCCCCTACTCTTTCTTTTCCTGTCATCATGGATATTCCTCCTGCTAAAGATGTTGTCATGTCTGTCACTGGCACTACCCTTACTCCTGAGCTGATTGTGGCTAGCAACTCTCCTGTTGCTCTTTCTATTACTCTGTCCCTTACTCTGGCACTACCCTTACTCCTGAGCTGATTGTGGCTAGCAACTCTCCTGTTGCTCTTTCTATTACTCTGTCCCTTACTCCTTCCTACAGCCTCTCCTCTTTTTCTAGTACTCAAGAGTCTTCCATTGTGCCAGAGTCTGAAGAGATCCTGGTGGCCTAGGGTGAGTGCCATCATTGCTGGAGGTACTTGCTTGTCAGGTTCCGCTGAGTCGGGGGCTTTCCGGGAAAGCAATTGCCCTTACAATGCGGACTTGACCCACAGATACTCGGGTGTCTGGAACTCCGGGGCTAGGACTCCGGGGTTCAAGACGTGGACAGGAAAATCCCGGGAGAGGGGACTTAGTCCGGGGGTTTTGGGTGGTGAGTAACGGGGGAGTTTGGGTGGGGGTCAAGTCATGAACCGGAGGTTCTAAGACGAGACCAAGTTAGCAAATTAAAGTTGCGAAGTGCGTACCAATCTTAGAGCACGCGAGTATTCAGGCGTGCCAGTCAAAAGCGTGCCAGTCAATGCGTACCAGTCAAGCAGAGGGCATGCAACAATCCAAGTAAAGCAATGTAACAGTGTATGTAATATCAAGACTACCGAATACAACAGGGGGCTACACTATAAGTACTATGGGACCGGGTCTCGGAATTCCGGGGTGTCTGGGATGGGTTCTGGGAGTCATTGAGTAGCGGGCAGGAGACTGTATACCGGGATCGCGCGTGTGGGGCGCGCGATCAATTGACGCAGGGGGAGTCGTGATGCGTGATGCGTGATGGCCGGGAACGAGTCACGTGATCCGATTGTTGATCGGGGCTGGTGGCGGCTGATGGCGGTCCTTGATGCGCATGATGGCGGTGTCGGCGGTCGTGATGGCGGGACGTGTCCTGTGGGGTCGGAGGGAGGGTCCTGGATAGTGTTCCGGGGGTGTCCCGGGGTGGGCCCAGAGGGGAGGGGTTGTGACATTGCCTTCCTATGGCATCCATCTATCCTCCACTAGGGCCATGTTCCCTGGCAACAAGCACTATGAATGGACCTCCCATGCTCCTGTAACTGTTTGAGTATATCTGTGTCTATTGGTTTCTTCTTCTCCTTCTCTAACTTTTGCTAAATCCAATCCCTTCTGGACACCTTCTCCTGCTATGCATGTTTTAGGCAATGCCTTCCCTTGGCTTAGGGACAAATTCTCCTATTCCATTACTCTCCTCCATTCTTCTGCAGACCTTTGCCAGCAACTTCACCACATTGAGAATGCGACTGACATTGTTGGTCATGAACTCACCATCCTGTGTCCTCATGTCTCTACCTTAGTACGCTGTGAGCTCCTCCTGCTCAAGCTCTATGTCAACATTACTGATGCACTTGAGTGGCAAGCAAGTAACACCATTCAGGATGGGGACTTGCTTCTTTTGGGCAATCCTGCTCCTTCTGAGTCTGATGCATAGTCACTGACCCATAGCGCTTTGAACTTTGTGGACTTTGTTGCTTTTGATATGTGTTTTGATGTAGCTTTGTACTAAAATAAACGCTCCCTCTTTTTTGTTTCAAAATTGTCAGTTTGTAAGTAATCAAAAGAAAAATAAGAAAAAGGGGAAACACTCAGTGCTCCCTCTTTTTTGTTTCAAAATTGTCAGTTTGTAAGTAATCAAAAGAAAAATAAGAAAAAGGGGAAACACTCAGTAGATCATTATAGCACAAAAACCCCTTTGCCAGTGTGATCTAATAGCCAAGATTGTGCCAGCCTAAAAAAAAATGGGTATCGTTTGTAGATAATAAGTCAATTCATGCAAGAAGTTTAATGTATAAGAAATAGAGTGCCACTGATTGATTGTAGCTATTTGGTGATGGTGGGTATAAGCACTAGACCTTGAAGGTTAACTTCCTCTTTGCGCAATTTAAAAATAAGTCAAGTGTATTCTATTGGCTTATGTCCTCATTAGGATTCAAGTCTCTTGAGAAGTGTCCTCCCATGCTGTTGCTAATTGAAACACTGCCTGAGTCCTATAAATTGCCCATGCATCAACTGAATCTCATTAGTCCTCACAATGGAAAGCCCAACTGGTATGGTGTGATCTCCCTGCTGTGATTGAGTTTATGTCATGATTGATCCTCCAACTTTTCTGGACATGCTACCTTTTTTTTTCACCACTACCCAGCTGTTAGCATGCCAGGACTAGCCAATGGAGTCATTGAGTTAGGTCATTGCTATCAGATGCTGTGCGTGACTTGTGAGATTTGGAACAACAACATGCCTTTGACTTGTTTTGGTATGGGGAAGAATTGGAGTCATATTTTTCAGGTGCATTATTGCCTTTTTTATCCCTTTTCTCTTCTAATAGTCGCCAAATAAAGCAAATGTTGACCAAGAAGATGAAAGAGCATCTTGAGCTGCTGCTGAAAGAGACTCACTATCTGATTTGTTACTTCATTACCTCTCCCCTTCTTAGCTAACTGCATCACCCTGCTAGGCTCTCCATTCGTCTACTAGTGGTCAGCTTTTTTGTGGTCCTTCCAAAGAATGGAGGCCTCCTCACCAGCCTCTCCTTTTGCCCAGCCCTTGATGCACATCCATCTCCCATGTTGCTTATGTGAGACGACTCCTTCTTTTTTGTAGTGCCACTGAACTGACAGATTTTAGATTTTAGATTTCCAATGTCATAGATATATATAAATTGCATTGGTGTTGTTGCCCTCCCTGTGATTGTTTCACACATGTAAGAATTCTCAAATTTCTGTGACCCTGCAAGTAGCTTGAGGTATTTTATGGATTCTGGCTACCATAAATTGGTCAGCATCACATCATGCCAGAATCTTCCATCCTTATTGATGAGCCCAAGCTTCTTTCTCATCCTGCTATATTGAATCAACTTAACATGTTCTTTGCACTAGTGCCTACTGGCAGGTTCCTCCATGAGAATGGCAATATATTGACCCTGGTGTGCAAGTACCAAATTCTGCTGGCTGCATCCAAAGAGTGGATAGTCAACCTAGACAAGCCATTAATCATAGTAAGCCCTTGTTAGCGCATATCTTGAGCCATGCCCTACTATCCTGTAGTTATTACAAGTACTGCTTTGAGTCTGATGAGCCTTCTTCACAAGACTGGGCATTTAGTTAGTTCTTGTCTCTTTTTTCCTGACCTTATGTTGCTAATTCCATACTGTTTCCAAGAGCCTCACGTAGCTTCCCCTTCCTGCTCTCATTACTGCCCATGCCTATAGGGCCATGTTCAAATGCAGGGTCTTCCCTTTCATGTCACTAGATCCTCACTCCGACAAGGATGAGTGGTACTTTTTTCCTGATCTTTCTGCTACTCCTCCTAGTTCTTTCCCTGATGCTCCACCTGTACTGTAACTGTTGGTTACAAATTAGAACTATTTTGTGTGTTTCACACAGTGCTGAATCAGACCGCAGTATTGGATTGACTAGAACTAGAGTGAATACAAGATGTTATCTTACATAATACTTTATTGGAGGCATATAGCATCATTGACACTAGTAACAAGTGTGACACTCCATTACATACCCCCCAATGAGACCAAATACTCAGTCTTATGAGAGGAGGTGAAGTGGGCTGGAGTAGGCATGGTAGTGCAAGCATTATTTGAAGACGCACATCACGTTGCTGCAGGATGTTAGTGTCATGCTCAAGGTAGTCATGTCTTTCAGAAACACTGAATTGCACAAAATCTTAGTATGCAAGTGCACATACTATGCAAGCAGCAGAACTAAAATGAAATTTGAAATAAATAAACAAAAGTAACTCCTCTTATAAGTCTGCTGTATATACACATTACACTAACAAAAATAAATAGGTCTATGACCTGTCCAATGAGGCCCCTGTGACCATGCCCATCTCTGTTACCATTGACTCCTCCTCTGGTGTGACATTAATCATGGGAGGAGGAGGCACCGATTCTATTCTCAGTGGGGTAGTTGACCCCTTGACTGCAGGTGAATCTACCACCATAGGCTCAGTAAGCGTGACGTTAATTGCAGAAGGCATGGTGGTTAGCATACTGTGTGCCAACATTTGGTTTAGGAGATTGACCTGGTTTGGGTCCATTCCAATGAGATAATAGAGGCCATCAGCCTCAGAGTTGGTTGGGAGATTACTCTCCTCATGGTGCTTAAACATAAGAATATAATAATTGTCTTCAGTCATCTCCCACCATCTATCCTATTGTGAGATTGCGGGAGGAGTGCTGTATGTAGACAGGTGCTCCATGCGCTCATTGTCAATCTGTTTAAAAATATCCATAGACATTGTTGGTGAGTAGAACTGCTGTTTCAGGAAGACCATACTGTAAGTATAGGCATGATCCACCCAGTCTAGTGGAATCTAGTTATGTAACAGAACACGTAATGCATCGTCATTGGAAAAGTTCCGTGCCTGCTTGTTGGGCACGTAAACTTGATAGATCTTGAGCTTTGGCCTACATTGAGGCTCAAATGATTGCTTAGGAAACATTGCATCATATGAGGCAATTGCCTCATGATACAGTCCCAGACAGGCCATGACAAGAGTCATGCGCCAAACAATCATGGGTTTGGCTACACTATTAGTGCAGAGGGCTTGATACAGTACAAACCCGAAGAGGATTTGCCAGTGCATGCAGTAGACATGGTCAACTGCAATGCCCTAATAGGTGTTCTCCAGCCTGGAGCAACTAAAGATCAGCGTGTACTGTGCTAGCTAATCCAAGTCAAATAGCATGGCTGGGTCTTGAGTGTGCATTACATGCAGCACTGTGGAATCATCTTCTTTTGTGCACAGAAAGCGCCTCAGAATATGTTGTTGCTCCACAAGAGCAAGGTCATCAGGACCCTGCATTGGATTGACGAGACTTTGATATTGAGGCTTCTTCATCAGGAGCTGCATGGTTTAATTATGCAGAGCCTCAACTGTTCGCTGTGCAAACATCTGAAGCTCTGTAATCAATATATATGCAACAATTCTGTTGTAGCATGGGACATGAATGTTTATGTAGTATTTATAGAGCCAGTCCAGCTCTAATAGAGTGCAGAGAAGACCATGTGAGGCGTGCTTATATACAATCATGCCAAGAATATGGGCATGTTGGCCAGAGGCATACTCATACAACACCGCTTTATTGGCATTAGCTCCTATCAGCACTGTATTTATGGCATACAAATAGTATGTGCAGTGGCTGAGTGCTCCTCTGAAGCATGAGTTCATTTGCTCGATATCAAGCGGCCCCCACATTTTCACTTCCAAACCATTGGGGATTCTCCCCAAGAACTCATTCTCAGCCCTATATTTCAGAGCCTGCAGCTCCTTGGTGCGGTTTGCCTTTTTCTTTACTATGTGCTTATTGCACAATACTTGTTGGAATTAGTTTGCTGCTGATTCCCCCTCTTCTCTGTCCTCCTCCTGCTCTGAGCTCAACTCTCCATAGTCACTCTCATCAGACAAGGACACAACTGGTGCTTTGTCTTTTCCAGGCACAGTTTTTCCTCTCAAGGTCACCACCAGACCATCATATTGTTCTGGTGTGCAGGAGTCTGGGGTCAAGACAACTATGGGGTAATGTTCTGGTAGGGCCAGTACAAACACTGGCAACATAAAAAGCATCTGGACTTCTCCCACTTGTGTGGAAATGCCAGCAGAGAAGGCTATGACCTTCAATTTGGAGGCATCAAGAGATGGCTTGCAGCCACAATGTTGACAAGATGGCCCCAACTTTGCCAGAGCAGACGAAGTGGTTTGTAGCTGAGCCACCAGAGGGGCAGGCATATTTTGTGCCTGAGTTCTCCCTTCTGACTCAGTGCAGGACGTATTATGAATTGGCACCCATGGTACTGTAGTAATAGGTTTGGACCCTATAGGTGGGGCCCAAGACAATATAGTCTCCTGCTGACCCAGGAACAGGTTAGTCAGAGGCTCATTAATGACAGCCAGTGACTCTGACTGGGCCTGAGAGGCCACAGCAAGTAGCCACAATGATGAGGCAATGGGCTGAACAGGCTGCTCAAGGCATGCTGGTTGTGCTGCTGATGGCATCCTAGCCCGTAGAGGCTCAACTAGCTGGATGGGCTGATATCTAGCCCTCTTAACTTTGGTGGTTAATTCCTCAATGGAAGAAACTTTGTGCTTAGACATGCAGTCAATCTGTTCCAGCACTGATATGTGCTGCCTCTTCATCAGCTTGATCTGGTTGAGCAACCCCTCCATCACAATGATAGCCAAACTGTCCTGCAGAAAGAATGCAGTTGCAGGGACTGGCTGTCCCACTGCTTTCAAATGGCTGAGCAGTGCATCTGACACTGCTGAGTCCTGCACTTGTGGTGCAGATTCTATATACGGCTCTACCATGGGCTGATGTGCCCATGGTACAGATGGTGGTCCCATCACTGCACCCACATATGTCAGAATCGATGCATGCATGCATGCATGCTGGTGGTACCTGATAATAGCACTCTGAGCGCATGCTGTTCTCCAGGCGCTCATAGCGCCCCTCATTGTTGACCTCCATCTCTTATGAGTGGAGAGGCATCTGGTAAGGGAGTGGTTCCTTGTAGCCTGGATAGGCCATGCCCACTAACTGGTACTGGCTCACCGCCAGATATGGTGGCTGCCTCTGGTATTCGACAGGGTTATCTCACATTTATATATTTGGGGGTCTCTCTCCTCTACTAGAGCCTTGCAGGCTCTGATCATTTTTCTGTGGCCCTCAATAGGCTATTTTCAGCAACACGTCAGCTACATGTATTGGGACTTAGAAGGAAAAGAGAAAAAAAATCTCCTAACTCTGCCAGTAATGTAAACAACCACAAATATCTGCTACTGGTCTTTCACCGGTTATCAAAGTGGCATAAATAGCCATAATTAGTTGCCACCCAGTCAGTCACTAGGTATCAAAGTAGACTTAGTTTACATTTCACCACCTCACACGCATTATGCATGTTTTGCTAGCTATTGAGGATGTTTCATGCCCTGCAGCTCTAGGTATCTGTTCATCGCTGCAAGATCTTTGCAGTTCACTAGCAGTTTCTAGGTAGTATCATCTAAGCTCCACCTTACCTCAAATTTGAGGTTTCCTCTCATCCACCTATGACCTATGAGGTCATCTACAAATCATTTCTGGTCATCACCAGTTCCAAAGTCATACAGCTCTGGGGTTGTGCAATTAGGAAATAGTGCATCGCTATTGGCCAAGTATGGTTGCAGCAGCAATACATGGAACTTGGGCACTATTTTGCGCACCTGCAGTGCATGGAGTAGTTCTAACATGTAGTTAGACATGCTCAGCTCAGCCTTGAGAACCCTATATGGTCCAATCTACTTTGAACATAGCTTACTCACTCTGCCTTTCAGCAAGTTCAAGTTCTTTGTCAAAAGATACACTAGATTACCTTTTTCAATGTCCAAATCATCACATCTGTGATTATTTGCATGTTTTGCCTGCCATATGTGCAACTCTATAATTGCATCATAGGCATCCACTAAGTTTCTTAGCACATTATGCGCAAACTGCTTCACTCCAACATGAATAGCTTCATCAGTGCAAAGTTCACAAATCATGGATAACATATAGCCATTATTGAGTTCAATAGGTAAATACCCTGTTGTTTCAGATATGCTTGCGTTTATCACAAATTCAATGAGTAGACATCTATCTACTCAGTCCTTCTGATCAGGACATATAAATGCTCACAGTATCTGTGCAATATTTCTATTTGCCTGTTCTGTCTGGCCATCCGTTTGCAGATGAAATGATATTGACATGAGCAACTTTGCCCTGAGCAGCTTGTGCAGCTCCTTCCACCATTTGGAAGTGAACTTAGCATCTCAATCATTTATAATCAAACTTGACAATCTATGAAGGCATACTATCTCCTTGAGATAGATCCAAGGCAAGTCTGAGGCTGTCATGGTTGTCCTCAATAGAATGAGATGGACTATACTGGTCATTCTGCAGATTACTATCCAGAGGTAGTTACAACTCTTTGACTCCAGGAACGGACCTATAAAGTCCATCCTAATAGAGTCCCAGAGTTTGACTGGAATTAGAAGCGAGTGAAGCTTCTCTAGCAGTTTTATTATCAATACTTTTGATAGTTGACATAGCTCACATGTTGAGCAGAATTGACTTGTTTCCTTGGCTATTTGTGGCCACCAGTACCAGCATTGTACATAGTCCAAAGTTTTCTGAGTTCTGAAATAGCCCACTACTTTGTGGGCCTGGTTCAGGATAGTCATGATCAACAACCTCTCCCAAGGAATGCAGATGACTTTGGACCTAGTGGGTCTGATAAGATAGACAAGTTGCTGCTCCACATTGAAGCATGGATGTGCTTGGATATTATTTATAATCTCTAGGAAGAGATTGTTATCCTTGTATCCTTGCTGGATATATGCACAAAATTGTGCATTGCCTAGGTTGATTGGCATAAGATGACGGTCATGTGAATTCAGCGCCTGCTAGAGAGTCATCTCCGCACTGATAGAGGGCACCTCTTGCCTTGTTTCTTTGTCTGGCTGGGGGACCTCATGATCCACCAGCACCTGAGCCTTGATATTGCAAGCTTCTCACTGTTCTTGCAGTTGCTTGCTGCAACATAATTCATGCACTCGCATAGTGTGTAGCTTGACTATATATTCCTTGATTTTATAGAACTTATGCAGGGGCAAGTTTTTGCCCTCCAGGTCAATGTATTTGTCTGCCTGGATATAGTCATACATGTTATGGACGTCATCTCGAATATCACTCTCAAAATATCAAGACAGGCAGTCCGCCACTTTGTTCAATTCACCTTTTATATAGGTGATGTCAAACTGATATCGTAACATATAGTGCACTTGGGTCTTGAAAAACTCAAGTGCTTTGTGATCTGTGATGATATGAATCTTATATCCCATTAGCTTATCCTCCCACTTTAAGAGGGCTTCCAGGATAGCGAGTGTTTCTAACTCGTGTACCACATAGTTCTGCTGTGCAGCAGTAAACTTATGGAACATAAATCCTGTTAGTTAGCAAGTTTGCTGCATTTTATCTTGGCCAAACATAGCCCCAACCCTGGTCTTTGATGTGTCACATATGAGCCAAATGGGCTCGTCAATGCATGGATCAATTGGCCAGATCACTGGCGTCTTTGCACAAATATGTTTAATCATCTTGAAGCACCACTGATGCAGCAGTCTCCAGTGAAAAGGAGACCCATTCTGAGTCATGGCCATAGGTAGCCCAGTGTATGCCATGATATCTGGCAAAAAGTTACCAATATAGTTTACTAATCTAACAAAGTGCTGGATATCATTATATGTGCGTGGAGTATACCACTCTCAAATTTGATCGAGTTTGTCTGTGTTTGGATGAATACTCTTCTCATCAATGACATGACCAAGACAGTCTATACTAGGTGCATACAACTTACACTTTTTCTATTTGAAGTAGAGGCTGGCCTTACATAGTTGTTCAAACACAACTTGTAGATGCTGCTCATGCTCCTTGATGGAATCTGAATAGATGAATATATTGTCTAAATAGATGTGCATAAACTTTTCAATTACATCTCAGAAGATTGAGGTTATTAACCTCTGAAATGTTGCTGGTGCATTACAGTCACCAATCTGCATGATATTGCTTATGAATATCTCCATCAAGGATGAAAACAGCATTTTTAATATATTCTTTTCATGTATGCAAACTTGTTCATACACATCTGTTAGGTCAATTTTCAACCTATAGACTGTATTATCATTGCACTGTTGTGCATCCAATGCAGTTCGTAATGTTCCATTCTTCTTAGGAATACAAAGTAAAGATGCAGCTTGCATCACAATATCCAATGTTTTGGAAATCTTATCTTCTCATGCGTGATGATATAATTTTCCTATCTGGGTCAACTGCACTCTTTCTATAATGTGCGTCACTATTGACACTACCAATTCATTCCACTCTCATGGCATTTGTGGGTCATATGCCTATTGCACTCCTGGCCAAAGCACTAGTCAATCCATTAGCAACCTCATGCTTCCCACAGTTCCCATCATGCTATATACCTTGTCCTTGACAAGATCCTCCACCTTCACTTGAGAGCTAGTCAGCTAGCATTCCAGCAACTCTGCCACATATTTACCATGCTCATTCTTATGCTGTGTAGCCTGATTAGGCTTTCTATTTGTATGCCCAACCACATCTGAGTGCTTCCCTATCTTCAGAGTTTCTTGAAACTCTTCCTCAGTCATCAGAATAGCTGGCAAATCTGCTGGCAGACTTTTCAGTAGGACATGCTCGTCTTTCATCTCTTGTACAGTTGCTTTCTTGCAACCATCTAGTCAGTTGCGTGATAGCACTTTAGATGACCATCCATGTCGTTCAACATGACTTTCTCTGCCTTCAAAGACACACTATTCACAACAACCATGTTGTTCACAAAGTCTAAGGACACCTTGTTCTTACACATAAACGGCATACCAATGATCATATCATAGCAATCAAATTTTGCTATGTCCACATACTCCTTGGTTGACATCCCTAACGTCTTTACTCTCACTTCAGCACCAAACTGCACCATGGCATGACTTTCTATAGTCCTCAACTGGAGCATCAATAGCTCCTCCAACTCATGAATGCAAATCGTGTTAACATGAGTAAACTGGGGCATAATGCCCATAGTGGTACTTCCCAAGTCCCACAACATCCATGCCAGATGTCCATGACATCAATATAGGTGGCCAAGCACTCCTTCTCCTTGAGAGTATAACATGGCTGCTGCAACTTATTAGTTGCCTTCTGCAGTGTGACACATCTCATTTGGACATATTGATCTCTACAGCACTCAGTCAGTGCAAACAGGTGTTCATCCTTGTCATCACAAATGTAGTAGTTGCTGTCGTACATGTCCACTGCAATGTATTCATTGCCATCTATCTGGACGCTCTCAGTGTCATCCACTTCCAAGCCATCAGCCTCCACTTGCAGCTCTTCCTCAGCCTCCCCAGCAACCTTCTCTTCCTTGTTATCACTGACAATGTCACTGGGGGCTGCAGCCATATGGGCTGCTCAGATATGTGCCTTAAGCAGAGCAGGACATTCCTTAGCAAAATGCCAGACCGTACCACAGTTGTAGTATACTGAGGGGTCTCCAGCAGGCCTTTTCTGAGCTGCTCCAGAAACCCCAGTGGGTTTGCTCACTATATGCATTGCAGGTCCTACACCTCCTTTAGCTGCTACTTGGTTTTCATAAAATGTCTGGACACCAGTCTTAGCATCATACACTGCCTTTCTAAAGGCATCCCAAGCTTACTGCATCATTGCAGCATTGACGAAGCAATTATACAGTCCTATCAGGACCTCTTTAAATGTTTAATGCGATTTGTCACAATTAATGTAAAGGACATGACAGTGAAACCAATTCTGAGCCTCTCTCTCCATAAATTCATGCAGCACAAATATTCTTTCTTGGTCCATATTGTCTTCACCATAGCAGTAGGCTGCCAGGTGGTAGCAGATGTCCATGGCCCAGTCCTTCAGCTGAAAGAACCTATGCCCTCTAGCATATGCACATATGTGCTTACTATCAGATTTGCAGGGACTTACCTCAGCAGAGAATTTGAACCTGACTCCCAGGGAGTCATCCACCAGTTGAGTAAGGTGGTCATGCATATGATCCATATGGATCCTGACTGCCTCATTTATTCCTGGCATAGTTTCACACAAATTATGAGGTGTGGGCATCAAAAATGCCTGGAGACTGCAAAACAGATGTTTATTGGCTGTTCTGTCTGGCTATGGAGGAGGCTGTTGCCTCTCCTCTTGCTCAGCTGGTGATCCACCAGACTGCCTGCCACCATTACAACAATTATTATTGTCTTGATTGTTTTGTCTATGATTACAACCTCCACCGTTGTTATTGCAACAATTTGCCTCTCTCCTATTGTAGTGATTACTACTATTATCACTACCCTCCAGATCTCTGTCTGGTTCAGCAGTTTGAGCAGTGAATTGTTGCCGCATATCATTGACAGGTGTTACATCTTCACGCCCTTCAAAGGCTATCTCCTGGTTGTCAATCAACGACTCACCATGATTGTGCAAGTCCTAGTTGTGCATTCTCTGGTAATTGATGCATTCATTCCAGTTGTTCACCAGATGGACACATCATACTATATGTTGTGGTCACATTTGTTCCTTAAGAATGTGGACTTTATCTACTTCTTCCTTGATAGTGACTTGCTTTTGAGGTGTCTTGACCTCTTGCATAGCAAGTGTTGCCTCTGGCTCTGCTGAGGCATGCCACTAACGTTGTGTTGACAGTTTGTGGTGTTCTGACATCTGGCATAGTCTTGCTGGGACTTATTAGCCTGATGAGGCACATTCAGCAATTCTATTGCATCTGCAATCAATGGCACTTGTTGACACACACTCATTTTGCATTCCACTGAGTTGGCTAGAGTAGCTGTTGAGACAGCTAACCCTTGTGCCACTTTGTGCTTGAGATATTCCACCACTTCGAATTTGAAAATGCATACAAATAGTTTGATATATTCAGTCAAATTTGCATGAGATACATTGTGGCTCCTAGCAGCCATTAACTGTAGATGCTTTACTATATAAAGCTGCAGATGCTTTTGTGTCAATTCCTTTGCAACCAATGGATATTGGTCCAATACCAGCTGTAACTGGATAGACAGGGTCAAATGCAATCTCTTACTTTTCTCATCATCTGAGGACTCTAGTTTGGACTCTAAGTCCAGAACTCTCCTAAGGCCTTCATGCCTCATCTGCAGCTGTTTGCCAACTACTCCCTGCAACTCCTGAGGTCTAAGCATCAACAGCGCCTTTTCCGTCCTTACAACATTGTTGTCTTCCCTAATGACCAGTATTGTTGGTCCTTGCTTTTGTCCATGTGTCATCAACAACGACAATCCTGGTTCAGTGGCAGTATCCACCACATACTCCAAATGCTGGTCAGTTGGTGTAGTCCAGAATGGAGTGCTATGTGCAAAGGCACTGCCTTGCACCATCTCCAAGTACTGGATGAGGTCTGGATGACCCTTGAACTGAGCTGCTGAGCTCTCAGGCAATACCAGGTACATCAGGGAGGGCATTTGGCTTGCTGGTAGCAACACTCCTGAGATCACAGATCTCTCCCCTGGTTTACCACCAGGCCATACAATGGATATCATCTGTGACACAAATAGCCCACCCAGCATTCCAAAGCTTGCACTCACATCGCAAAGTAACTTTTTGTCCTGCTTTGGTGGGGGTTGGTAAGTAGATGCAGATTGTGTCCAGACAGCTTGAGGCACAGGTAAATTACCTGTATCTGAGGCTAGGAAAGGGGGGTTCAGATCAAGAGAGCCAGTCATGGAAGCACGTTTTTGACATGATGCCAACAGAAATCAAGAGGTTTTTATGATGAGTTGCTTAGTCGGTAACAAGCCTAGAGTCTAAAGCCAATAGCAGAAGATTCAAAAAAATGTAACCATTGGTTATGAGTTAGAACTATCTTATGTGTTTCACACAGTGCTGAATTAGACCGCAGTATTGGATTGACTAAAACTAGAGTAAATACAAGATGTTATCTTATATAATACTCTACTGGAGGCATATAGCATTGTTGATGCTAGTAACAAGTGTGACGCTCCATTACATGTACCATCTTTCAGCATGCTGCCTCCAGATGCTCCTTCCATGCCATCTTCCAATGCACCACCTCCAAGCACTCCTTCCATACCCCCTTCAGGTGCTTGTCCTACCTATCAATGTCCAGAGTCATGAGTCTGAGGGCCTCACTGTAGGTCCTCTCATAATAACTTGTAGCCTGTTTTAGTTGTAGCTGCAGTTAGTTTTTAGTTTGATTTGTACTTGTACAGAGATATTTATTTAAATTATTCTTGTATAAGTGCTGGCTTAAGTCTGGATAAGAGGTGCTAACAGCTAGTGCCCTAGCTCTTGTCTTTGTTTACTGCTTGTCATTGTTATCCAGGGCAGTCATGTCATTGTCCACCAACTCAGTCTCTTCAAGCTTTCGAAGTTTAGCCATGTCAATGTCCAGTGCCAACAAAGATAATAAAATGTATTCACGTGCTAAGTAGGGAATAAGTTGGAACACTGCTACTGGTCAATGCAAAACTAAGCTGTCCAACTCACAGAATACATTGCAGGAAACTACTATGAGGGGTCCCAGATACTGAGGTTGCATCTTCTTGTTATGGATAACTTCAATTTTTGAGTTGTGCATTAGTATGAGGGCTTCAGCTGTAAAGTTGTAATCTTAAATAGTGGCGCTATGTTTGCTTTCAAATCGTAGTGCAGCCTGTCATCTAGCTTGAAATACTACCTCGTGTAGGCATTTGAGATCCTCCATTCATTGTTGTAAGTCTATAGCATGCCTAGCAATCATGTTGGTCAAAGATAATATTGAGTTCAGCAGGGGTTGTAAGTAAGTTGCCTCTACAATGTCTGCTGGAAGAAGGGGATGGGTGCCCATTGCAGCATAGTAAGGTGAACAGCCCATTCTTTTTTGTACCATAATTCACTTCGATAAGAAGATCAAATAGGTCACTTCACTCCAGCAACTTTCATCACCATCTACTGTCTTGAATAAAGCCTGTCTAACATCAAAATGCAGCCTTTCTACAATACCATTAGCATGTTTGTTGTATTCTGAGATTTAAATGTGCTGAATATTGTATTTCTTTGTGAGATAAGTAAGCGCCTTAACTATGGGCGCTCCATTGTCTGTAACAATCTCATGAAGAGCTCCCCATCTGCAGATAACATCTTCAAAGAGCTACTTACATAGCTATAGCATCTGTATTTTCTTGCTAAAGCATATGGAACTCTAGCCAGTGTACTAAGGAGCATTTTCCTTGGATGATGTACTTGTAGTGCCCCAACTTGGGCATGTGCATAGTGTCGATGTATAGTTTTTTCAAATAATGGAGCTGGAGTCACTATTGTTGGAGAAATAAGAACTTAACGTGTCTGCTGGATTTGGCAAAGATAACAAGTGCAAATATACCATGTAATATTGATGCTAACTTGAGGCCACCAAAAACGCTCCAATAGGTTTGCCCTCATTGCATAGAGTCCTCAGTGTCCCAAGTTGTTGTGCATAGCATGTAGAATTCTGATTTGACTGTCTGATTTGATTACTAAATTTGTGGGTGCCAGCCCTATTTTGTCACCAAAGTCGATTTTCAACTATGAAGAAAGTCATCGCATATTGAATAAAGGTAGCATATTCTGTATCTGTAAGGTCTGATGGTCACTGCAAATCCTGTAACCACTTCCTAACCTGATCAAATCATTGATCTTCTGACTTAGCTTTGGCACTACGAGGTACTGCCAAATATAGTAGGTTGTGACCATCTTCCCACAAGGGTCTGGATTCCTTAACTATCTTTAGATTGTTAGATGGCTTAGCGACATTATAGATACTGGCCATGTAAAAAGTCGATGATGCCTGATATGGCTTAGGTTGATATGGGATAATAGGATGTAGCCAGGTTAAGACTGGCTGATCTTTGCAAAGTGCTGGAATAGATAATTGTATGATATGTACAAAACCATGCAACTGGTCGATCTAGTTGTCAAATATGTTGTTGTCACCTTTATCTGGCACCTCATCCTCCAGCTGTCTCAGCCATCTTGATAAGCTATCCAGTCCATGAAATGTGCTTTTGACATGTACTAGTTTGAAGTGAAACATTAGTATTGCTACTACTCAGCAATTCATACTGGCTAAAGATTGAATATCTGGATTCTGGAGCATTCTTTTGATGTAGCGTGCATTGACTCAGACAATTAGATTTTGAACTCCAATGAAATACATTTGTGGCATCTGAAACAATTGAAACAAGCCATATAACTCTAGCTTAGGCTAACTGTAGTGCAATTCTCTGTCATTAAGGGTAATCAATCTGAAGCAATTGTAGCGTCTGATTTTTTTGATTTGTGCCATTATACTAACATAAAAAGAAGCTGACCACAATGTATGAGGTATCAATGGCAAGTATAACAGGATTGGGAGTAGTATAGTTGATAGGCACCAATAGCTTTGCTCCCTGTAGCACCTTCATTAAATTCTTTTGGGCATTAATTTGATTGGGTCCAAATTTGAAGGGGACCCCAGAACAAGTTGAGCGATTAAGAGCATGCATCTGATGTAAAAAATAGTATATGAACATGCAAAGAATGCCTACTTTGCCTAGAAATGTGTGAACTTCTGAGAGGTTATGACAGACCCCCACTTCTTCAAAAGCGCTAATTGGCTCTCTTTAGAAATCCTGCCTTCTGGCATGCAGATGTGCCCTAAAATTTTAAATTGCAGCACACAAAGAATCGGCTTGTATCCTAAAAACATTCTGCCACAATATTTCATGCACTGAAGCACTTTGTTGACCAATTGAAAGAAGTTTTATAGTGCCATGCAGATATTGAAATTCTCTAAGTGTACTTTGAGCTTGCCATTTACAATGAGCCAATCTTTTGGGCCCTTAATGCCTATGTTGTCAATGAAACTGAGCACATAGTGGAGTATTTTGAGCTGTAGAATAAATGTAATATTGTTATGGAATATAGGCACCGAATTTGTCCAGCGCATGAGAAGTGTCACTAGTCATAGCACTCTGAATGGTGTTTGGAATGTCGTCAAGTCACAAGAGGAAGGATATATTAAGCACTTGTTGTAGCCAATGTATAAATCAAGAGTAGTGCCACATATCCATTCCACAAAAGATTCAGTGACATGATTGGGAAAGGGCAGTACCCTTGAATAATGAATTGTGACTTTGTTTAGCAGCTCTAAACTGTAAATTATACGTAGCTTCCTATTTTTCTTCAGTACACAAAACTATCTTGATTGGTAGGCCAAATTGGAAGGCTTGTAAACTCCTGCCACTATCTTGGAGCAAATAATCTGACAGACTTTGGCTTCTATCTCTGAAGGCATAATGTTGACTAGTATGTCTAGCTCTGCCATTGATAGAAAGCCTGTATTGTGAGTGCTAAGGAATAGCACCTTTTTGTTCTGCCATAAATCATCCTGTTGGTTTGAAGGGTGGCAGATTTAGATTGAGTTCAGGAAGAGTTGCTAATGAGTTGCCTATTATCTTTCTTTCGATGCAAAATTCCTCAGGTATGGTGCTCGCTACTGGTTTTGTTTTAAGCGCCACTAGTTTGTATTTCTTTTTGACCTGAACCTCTTTGCACTTAGGGGTACTATTGTTAGCAAACATATTATAAATGGAATTTTGGTTTCTAGCAAAACTGGATATCAAAGGTTTTTTAGAATCAGGAGTAGAAACAAAATAAGTGTCTGTCAAAAGATTTTCAATAATATCTGACGTGGTGAGGTATAAGTAGGATAAAGCTTTGCTAGTAAGCGACAAAGAAGAGTTCAAGATTTCATGAGCTAAGAGAGTATGTAATATAAGGGTTACTTGCCCAGTCCAATGATTATAGTCCAAGATAAGCGCTTCATCTCCATGATCCTTATCACTCATCTCCTTGATGGTGCTGGAAAACACTTGCAAGGGTTGTTGCTAATGTACAGTTGTTTTTTAGGTCTAGGCTTCTGGAATTTTCCATGGAGAAATATTGATACTGTTCTTCTGATGCCAGAATTAGGGTTGCTAATAGTTAGCATCATTTCATCTTCGGACATGGTCTTGACTACTGATTGAGCTAAAATGTCAAAGGGCCTTCCTAATAGTATGTTGTATGCAGGTAATCTAAGAATGTGAATTTGAAAATAGAATGTAAGGTCACTAATAGTATATAGAATGTTACAGGCCATTCCCAAGGATCAATCAATAGTGCCGTTAGCGTTCTACATATTAAAAATGATCATTGGGTTGTAAATGATGCCAAGCTTGTTAGCGATGTCAGCAGCCATAGAAATGATCTGTGATCCACTGTCCACAATAGACTCAATTTTACTTTTGCCATCCACAGTCAGCATGATTGAACAAATAGCATAAGAGCCCTGAGCTACAGCAATGATGGCAGAATCATTGCTAGATCTTAGCGACTTAAGGTAGGTTTCAACTAGGTCAATAGACATAGCTTCTTTAGGTGGCATGGCCTCTTCTTTGATTTCCAGGGTTACAGTTTCTGTTATATATGCAAATCCAGGTAGCACATTGTCGTATTTGTCCACTGTTGTTACGTTGTTAGCTATGTTTTGTTAAGGGGTCACAGCGGTATGCATTTGGTTTTTGATGTCAGGCACCACTAGCATGACCTGACTTTTTATAATGCAATCAAAAACCTGCTTAGACTTCTCCATATTGTAAATAGGCACCATTGGTTGATAGCCTCCTACTGGTTTGTTGGATACTTCAAAGTTTTGATTGACAGGCGAGGCATAGTTATCAGAAAGTCCTGAATAAGGGTGTAGCAGAAATTCAGTCATATTTGGTGTCTTAGCCATGTCAGGTGCATTGTCGTTAGTGCCAGAACCCAAGAGCTTTGTGGATGCTGAATCCATTGTAGTGCCTGTGGGCCTATAATCTTTTAACAGTTGTTTGCCCTTTTTAATTTCTACACCATCAAAAACCTGATTTTTTAGTGACTTCAATTCTCTTTCCAACATCTTGATTCTTTCTTCACATGACAACATATGTCACTTGTTAACAGCGTTAAGCTAAAGTACCTCATGAATTGGTGCCTGTTGTGGAGTCGCTTCTGCCTCTGTTGTTGCCATACTGTTTAGGTTACCTGTTGCTAAGTTTCTGGGGTTGCGCCTGTGCCATTCATCAATTTGTCCTTGGAAAGTCTTGTGCTCTGGATAAAAAGGAATGTTAGCGTCTGAGGGTAAGATTATTTTACCATTTGTGCTCCAGAGTGCTCTTTCTTGGTGTAGATACTGTTCAAGAATAGCGCAACAACCTCTAGTTATTATATGCCCTGCCTCACCACAAAAATGACAAAGTTCTGTTTGCACATTATTTTGTGGCATGTTAAGGCTAGTCAAAATCAATGTCTCCAATTTGCTCATGACATTGATGATTGCAGTGTTAACTGTATTTTTGAGGTTTTTCTTCTTGACAAATCCTTCTTGGTTGTTAGCGGTGCTAGGAGCTGGCATCCCAACTGGTGGTGCTGTTTTCTCTTTATCGGCGCTAGTAGATCGCTGTAAAGAGATGCCAGTATTTGTGCCTTTCAGCATCCATTTACCTGCTTCAAAGACATCCTTTATATCATAGAATTCCTCAGAATGGTGCTCAGGCATAAGAATCTCTAAACAATGTGCTATCCTAGTCCATAATAATGTCAGAATTCCTTGTTGAAACAAGTGCCACTCTTTATTCCTAGAAGTCACAATAATAGGTAGATAGTGTGCCTAACATATAGATTTCAGTTGCAAAGGTATTCTGTACTAGCTTCTGGATCTCCATGACCATATAACGCATAGATTCTTTGGTGCCAGGATATATGTTAATGACTGCCTTCTTCCATTCCTCATAGGTAAATAGTTTTGGCACTGTTTCTTTTGTTAATCCTTAAAACTCATTTAATCCTGTCCAGGATTCCTTCTATATTGTAAGAAATGTATCTGATGGCATATTCTTTCATCTGTATATTGTTGGTGACTTGGCAGTTGCATAGTAAATATTTCAATTCTCTGAAATACTGCATTAACTTGTGAGGCTTTGTTTTGTCCCACTTTGGTGATAATAAGTGGTTTCTGGACAGCATTTGTGGTGTGTTTGTCTGCTCCATGTTAATTGGCATTAATGTCGAAGTAGGAATAGTGGTGGTAGTGCTAGTTTCACTTAGTATTGATAGGCTTCTACTTGGACTGAGCACATCAAGGGGCACACTACAGGCTTATGGACATAGGCCATACTCAAGACCTTAGTGATCCTCTTGGACACAGGATACCACAGACCTTAGCGCTCAATTATAAGCATTGTTTATCAGTCTAAACCACCACTACTAAGCCTTTAGCATATGCCACTTATTGACTTTGGAGAATTAGGAGACCAAGAACTCAGAGTGCTAGCACAACAGCAGGGACATAACTTTGACCAAATCCCAATCAGTTTCATAAAGGAGTTAGCATTAGGTGCTGCCATTGAATGAGGCACTTCAATCAGAAGTCTAAAGAATCAGCAGTGATGGAACAGAATATACTCTAGCCTGACATTTTATCCATCAAGAATTGATACCAGGTTTAGTGCCAACAGTGGAACTCATAGCATCTTTCAAGAATTTTCCAACCATACCCCACAAAGGCCTGGCCAATCAGAATTACACTAAAAAGTAAGCAGACTCATACAAAGTTTAAGTCAGTTTAGAGTTGCCATAGTCAATGGGCTATAATGCTGTTGGTTGCCATTTCTCTATGTATGCCAGTTGCCATTGACAGGTTGCCGTTATCTACAACCACAAGGAGAGGCGCTAATTGGTAGCACTGCAAATGGACTTATTTTAAAAATATAGTAGTGCATAGTATAAAAGATAGCTACTCTGGATATACATAACAACAAATCGTAACCTCTTGAGCATCCAGTTATACTTAGCATTCAAATGGCGCTAGCTTTATCTGACTTCATCACTAAGTCAGGCACTAGCCTTGTCTATCTCATCTTTGTTGTTTACGGTGCCATCTACAGGCACATTATGCTGCACTACTCACCTTTTCTCCTATATCTTTGTTTAAACTACGATGCTTACCATCTGTTAGGTAGAATCCAAGGCACTATCATCTAGTGCATTGTTCTATCACCTCTGCTCAAGCACACTGGGACCCTGTTAGGACTCCTCACAACTACATACGCCAAACGCTGGAAACGGCGTTGTACTGTGTATACATCCAGCACACCCAACTACAGTTGGTGTCATTAGCATGGTCATCATAGGTATAGGCTTGAGTAATTCCAAGTCGCTAAGTTCTGGTGATAATGACTTAGATAGCTCTTCTAAAGGAGTAAATAGCATATGATTTTTGCCTGCTAAATACTTAAAAGGTCAGGAAAAAGGGAAAAAGCTTTCTGCTAGGCTATCTGGGGCAGCCTCAAGCTCTTGGTCTTAAGTCTGTCTTGGTAGCACACCTGGTAAATGTGGTGAGTCAGTGGTACTTTGTTCAAAAGCGCTCTCCAACAGGAGGCAGTGCTGTTGCTGGGCTTGAGTTTCTGGCGGAATTCTGTCTTAATAGAACCTCTTGCAGTGGGCTCCAAAATGATACTAACTGTAGTTGGGTGTGCTGAACGTATACACAGTACAATGCCATCTCCAGTGCCTGGCATACATAGTTGTAAGGAGTCCTGACAGAGTCCTAGTGTGCTCAAGCAGATGTGATAGAACAATGCACTAGATAATAGTGCCTTGAGTGCTACCTAGCAAATGATAAGCATCATAGCTTAAGCAGAGATACAGATAAAAAGACAAGTAGTGCAGTGTAATGTGCCTGTAGGTGGCACTATAAATGACAAAGATGAGATAGACAAAGCTAGTGCCTAACTTAGTGACAAAGTCAGACAGGGCTAGCGCAATTTAAATGCTAAGTGTAACTTAATATATTGTGATCGACTCTGATAATGATAGGCCAAATCTGCCATTAAGAAAAACAGCAAAAAAAGTGATTATAATCTATGACATAGACTCTGAAGCAGAATTAGTACAGCTTCAATTTCCATTGTCAAAGTCAACATCTATTCCTATGCCAGCACCAAAATTATTCCAGGCTATGGTCATGGTCCCAGATACATTAATGAAAAAGCCACTTTGTCAAGCAACTTTATTTAGTCTTGGTGTAAAGAAGCTGACTCAAGAAGAAGCAACTGAATAGATGCAGAGGAATGTTGCAAAATGGCTGTAGATCACTAGGAAAGGAAAGGAATGCTGGAGGAAAAACACATGTTGAGAAAGCAGCTTCTGAACTATGAAAGACAGTAGAGGCATCAGAAGAAAAAAAAAGATCCAGCCAAGGCACATAATGTTAAAGATGTGGTTTTTAAACATTCTCATTTATTGGGAATTGGACACTGTGATAGTGACATTCCAGAGCTTTCACATCCAGATAGGAAAAAGTAGAAGAATGGCAGGAATAGAAAAAAGAGAGGTGTTGTACAGAGCCAATATACACACATCAACTGATCCATTCATTCTTATAGGCTCCTATCAATTGCATTGCTCCTTGTATTGCCTGGTTAGCTGCATTCATTACTTGAACACTTCAATATGAGCAGCGGCTCCTATCAATTGCATTGCTCCTTGTATTGCCTGGTTAGCTGCATTCATTACTTGAACACTTCAATATGAGCAGCATGAATTATATAGGCATCTGTATAAGGAACAGTTCAGAAATGGATTTCAAAAATGAAGAAGCAATGGTCAAAACAAACTCTGAAAAATGTTGAATGGTGTCACACACTTGCAGGAACAGGGTGTGTAGGTATTTTGGCATCATATCCTGAGATTGTTGAGGAAATTAAGAAACAGCTGAAGGATTTATATGAGTCTAATATAACTGTTAGTCAAATACTTGGTTGCTTTATTGCATTAGCTGTGATTGAAGCTAGGAAACTTGAACTCTTGAAAACTTTTAGATGCACTGAGGTCAGTTCAGTTCTATTTTAGTATCTTTTTTTATTTGACTGAGCAAGAATCTGCTTTTAGCATTACATTGGTTTTTTTTCTGAAAGCATCATAAAATGAACTGTGTGACATAGCACACATGCAGGGAGTCATGTTCCTGATAACACAGCTGAGCTGTGTAAATGATGTGCATTCCAAATCATCCATCTCATAGTTTTCTATGAGATTCCACTCAAACTCCTGATCAATATGGATCAAACAGAGATTTTTGTTCTGATGTCTTACAATAAGATGTATTATGACAAAGATGCTAGACAGATTGAAACTGTTGCCTATGATAAGAAGTGTACCTATACATTATGTGTTGCAACATCAGCTGCTGGCAATATTCTTCCATTTCAGCAAGTCTGGTCAGAAAAAACCAAGACATCACTTCCATTGCCTCAAGCATTAGGATATAATAAGGCTATTGATCTTAAAATTTGATTTGTTGCAGCTGATAGCCCCAAGAAGACAAGCCACTTCAGTACATTGAAAACAATAAAAGAATAGATGATCAACATTCTACTCTCATATGTGAAGTTGATTATTAAGATCTACAAACTTCCTGCAGATCAGAAGTCAATCCTTCTTATTAATTGCTATCTTGTTCATATCAGCCTGGAGTTCTGCACATATGTTTTTAACAAGCACCCAAATGTTTTTTTAATCTGTGCCTGCCAAATATGAGTTCAGCTTTTGGCTATTCCACTATATCTGAAACTCAAATGGCTACAGGTACAGGGATTTTTCAACCAGCAGTTGTTGGCATTCAATGCATTCTAAAACATTTTCTATGTCAAGAAGCATTCAAGTATCTTGTTGCTTGTCATGCTTCTTGACATAGAAAATGTTTTACAAAGCACAAATTGCCAATGGTTTTGCATCAAACAAAATTAAGGTTACAACATCACTTTCTGCTCTTTGTGATGCCTTAGTACAGCCTGTTGTTGATCTTTTCAAATTTTTACAAAGCTATATAGGTTGTGAAATCATTTAAAAAATATCAACCATATATATTAATGTTATTTATTCTGAACAAGTTTTTTTGCACTCTAGGCTTAGGAAAAGTATACTGTTGACAACCTCAACCTTGAAGAAAAGTGCCTCAGTAATCAAAATACCAGAGCTGCCTATCATGCATATTACATGAAAGATGCAACATTCTAAAAGGAAATTGAAGACACGATTGGAGTTGTTCCAGGAATAGAGACTGAAACAGTTGATATAAATGATCTTACCTATAAACATTTAGAAGGTGATAACATGGATGATACTAATGTGCCTATTAGCTATGTTATTTACAAAGCTATTGGAATCAAAGTGAATAGTTTGGAGCCTGGTAAATATTGTGTTGATTATGATCAGTGGTTGAGAATGATGAATCTGGGGTTTTGCATGCTAGTAATAGAAAGAAAGACATTTGGGCATATAATAAAGATGGAGTACTGTGGTCAGAGGCTTTTAGCTGTCTTTGAGGATTGATCAGGGGTAGTAGAAGCAGTTGAGGGGGTCTTGCAGTGCTAGATTGACTTGTGGTGCTAGATTGGGTGCTGAATTGCACAGAGGCCATTCAACTTAAGATGGTTAAGCCTGCATCAGAGGCCACAAGAGATTCTACAAATCAAAGTGGGGCAGGGAGTTGTGACAGAGGTTTGGTTTGGGAGGTGCTGGGGCAGTTATGGGGGAGTGGGGCTAGAGTTGTCACAAGTGCAGGGCATCAATTGTTGTCACCTCAGGCAAGCTCATCAATATAGCACAGCATGTTGTCCATACTAGCAGTGTTAGCCTGGAGTCTCTGGAAGGTTATGAGTAGTAGGGATCAGGCATTATTCATCTATAAGAATGGTTCCAGAGGTCTCAAAGGTGTTAGGGACTGAGTTAGCCCTGTGGACTATTTAATTATAGCCAAGGTGTTCTGCCATTCTTCCTATTGCTATTGTTCTAGAGTTGGGACTATGGGGAGGTGCTGGGGCCAACTCTGGAGGTTTCTATTGAATATGAATCAAGCAATCAGAGTCTATAGGGTTGTTAAGAGGTTGAGAAGAGGGAGACATTGATAGAACTCCATACAGGCTAGGTGCATTAATAGCAGGCTTGCCATTAGTTCTGGACACCTTACCGCATGCATTCCAAACTTGATGCATATGATTTATCCATTTTAGGCCTTATCCAATAGCCATGCATGGCAAGCAATGGATCTAATTAGTGATAGTACCGGTAGCAGCTGAAATGACAGCTGGCATTATGCCACCAGCAAGTATTGACAAGTAGCATCAATCAATCAGCATATGGCATAGCTAGCCAACGACAGCACTTACAAAATAGGAATAATGTCATTTACTCATGACAGACAGCCTGACATTTACTCTGATGCCTGACACCTTTTGGTGCTTCTCTCTCAGTTAGATGGACAGCTTTCTTGCTTCATTTCTCAATATTTAGTTTAACGCATAACATTTAATTACATTACTTACAGTTCACCACCCCTTGACAATCCTTAGCTACTTGATGAAAAACTTGTTTCTCACTATAAATACTTACTGTTGTTATTAGTTACCACAGAACAGAGTACCCCAATTTATCCCTCAGTTCACCTCACAGTTCAGATTTCTTTTGAGCTGATTAAGTTCTTAGTTGTCAACTGTCTGAACACTCTTAGCCTGCTTGCTGCAGTTACATTTATGGAACCTATGTATCTTGCATTTACAGCAGGCATCACATAGCTTAGTCATCACTCAGCCTCTAGTTTCCTTACCATGTCCTCTGCTGTTCTTACTCATATTTATCTCCTCTTAGCCTTTAGACATACTTTATTATTGGTGCATCTCCCTTGCCACATATTCTTACCAACTTCTGCTGCTGACTTTCACCAAATCTTGCTGTTTAACTTATTTTTCTAACTTGTTCTCTGGAAACTGCCTGGAACTCCCTCAACCTTAGTGCACCCAACACATTTTTATACAGGTTAGTAGCCATAAACTGTATCTGCTACTGATCTACTTTTGAGCATTATCAATGTGTGAATTTCATTGAGCAGCTGCTGCAATTCTTTGTGGAGGATCATGTTGCACCTGTATTTGACCATGGTTTGCTCCAGAAGCTCTCTACAGACAAGTCATTCTTCAAACTTGACTAAGCAGTATGCCCAGTTCTCTGGGATGTCCTTAAAGTTGTTATGTCCAAATTCTGTGAGTAGTGCCCTTGTCTGTTGTGCAAAGATTTCTAGTGAGATCCTGAGTGAGCAGAGTATCTCATCGAATTGACATTCATACTCCTCAAAGCATTGTTGTTCCAAAGGCAACAAGGGGGTCTATGCAGGTGGAACAGCAGCTGAGTAATGTTGAGGTTGGTAGCTGTAGTTGGAAAGCTCATAGAGTTGAGGAGCAGGGCATTGATAATCATAGTAGAAGGTGGAGACAAAGGGACCCTTACTCAGAGAAATTGGGCAAGGTCTCCAATAGACTCCAGAGATGCTCTGATATGAGGAGACATCTACTGGTCATGCCATAGCTAGGTTGGGCAGAGGGGTCTAGCTGACTGAGGGCCCTAGGTCATAAAGGAATAGATCAGGGGCCCAGTAGCAATAGATATGTTAGTGTTCATATAAGAGAGGTGGGTAGATGAGGTGGGGGGTCTGTGCAGAGTAGTGGTCAGGCACTAGGTATCTGTAAGAGTTGGTCTGATAGCTCATGGTGTAGTAAATCTGAGTATATGTAGCCATCAAAAATAGAATGATGTAAGGAAAAGTCTTGATATTATGTCAGATTCTGCTGATTTGAAGGCTTTCCAGGAAAGCAATGCCTTTACAAAACAGACTTGATCTATGTATACTCAGGTATCTGGAACTCTAGACCATGCTCTGGAATTTAAGATGCAAAACAGGGGATACCTGGAGTCAGAAACTTAGTCTGAAGATTGAGGAAATTGAAGAGGGTTTTGAGGTTAAGGTCAAGTCAAGAATCAGGCATTCTAAGATAAGAATAGGGTTAATAAACTTAAAGTCGCAAAGTACATACTAATCTCAAAAGTATGCATGCCAGTTAAATGTGCCAGTCAATGCATATCAGTCAATCAAAGAGGCATACAAATAGTAAGTGTAATATCAAGACTAAGATAATACAAGAGAGTGGCTACTCTATAAGTACTGCGAGGGTCACTTCAGATTTCTGAGAAATTCTGGAATGTCTGGAATAGTTTCCAGGAGTCAATGAGTGGCAGTGGGCAGAAAGAGGACTGTATTCTGAGAATTGTACATGTGGAGTTCACAATTAATTGGTCCAGAGAAAATGCCATTATGTATGATGTGTGATGGCTGATTGATCCAGCCTATCTATCAACATGTTTTTCTATTAGCCAAATAATGCTGCTTCTGTTAATAGCTATCTCATTGCTCTGGAATTCCTCTGAATAATTCATTAGAGGCTCATTGAGATGAGTCATGTACTTAATGCTGCACTTAGCACCTGCCTGCCTGATGAACCAAGACTCAGCATATACATGTCATTCTACATCATATAATGGTCTATCCCAAGCACTCTCACCATCCAATAATAAACTTGTCCTGACAAAAAATCTCCACAACTGCTGATATCCACATTGGTTTTATAAACACCATATGTGTCAGCCCATTCCCATGCATGCTAAACAGAATCTATATTCTATTAGCATCAGCAAAAGCCACACTTCAGCCTACCACCTACTGTTGTCTGTGCTGCAGCCCACACCTGCTCATCCTTGCTCATCTTCTCTACCTCAATAAGCACAAACTCCCACTCAGGAAGATGTCATTAACATCAATGACAAATTTGTCTTTCCTTGCCACTGAGCTAATTTGGACATATCCCAGTTAGATCTCAACAAATCAATGCTATATTTGTAGCCAAGTATCATGTTGACGATAACCAATTACTTATCTGGCTTCATGATGTTTAATCTATGTGGACAGGCACTACAATGCAGTATATTCACAATATTTGTGGCATTTGCTGGGTTTACAGCCCCAAATGATACTAGGCAATTGACAAGGATCAACTTTATTTTCAGAGAAAGCAATGGCAAATAGCAGCATTATTTCTCTCTCCTAGGCCTATGCTAACTGAGATTTAGGACAGTACAGGGTTATAACACAGAGATATCTCCCTTCAACACTAGATTCCTTGCAAGTAATCCTTGCTCAAGTTTTATTGACATTGTGATTGTGATTTAAACAACTTAATATGATCAATGTCATCCTTTCTATACCTTTTTTATGTAGTTAAAAAAAAAGATATTAGTCTCATATAGAATGCAAATAGTTGTGCATATACAAAGTTTATTCTATAAGTCAGCTCATGAATAACTTTGAATTAGATTGAGCTTAAAAAATATAATATACTATATATTAATTATAAGTTCTGAAGCATGACCTTTCCAGAGCCAATTTTTCTCAACTCAGCTGTGCCTGCTACTTTTTTGTCATATTTAATCTGAGCTTTTTCTCTGAGTACCTGAACTTTTTTGAAGGCAGTAATAATATGTTGGTGTTGCAATGAATTCTGGTCCTTTTAATCTTTCATTTAGCATTGATATTTTTGCTGTCACCTTTGCAAGGCTTGTCCATGCTCTATTGAGTCTTGTATTTTGAGCTGTAATGCTGGTGTCTTTGGACATAAGCTGGTTGTGGTGGCTTTAGTCTATTTAGAAAGTTCAGCATATCTAAATGATAACTGACAAACGTTAAGTACACACATTTGTGTTTTAAGTTCTTAGTTGTTTTCTACTAAATTAGTATGAGCTTTGCCAGCCTTCCAAATCAATCATAGAATCATGCTCTTTTCCCAATAAAATTCTTCAAATGTGAATTTGCTGTCAATTTTATTCTTTGCCCAATTTATCAGAATTAGCATATGGCCATAGTGACACTAGTCAACAATGCTTATCAGTTCCAACTTTTCTACCAAGCATATATATTTTATCAAGTATTTGTTCCCAACTAGGATGCTTTATACACACAGGGCTTTGCATCAAATTTTTCACTTCATTGGCCATACCATGAACATCATAAATATTTCTATAGACATGCACAGAATGAAGACAGAAGACACAATGTAAATGCTCATACTTATTCAACTCAGTGAGTAGCATATGAGATTTATAAAGGTTGTGCTTTTGTGGCAATGTTTCTATAAGATGTTGAAGATGTAATCTTAGACATGGAAAAAAGAATATTGTAGCATAGTGTACTATATGGCCACAGCCACATAGCTTTTAGTTAGTAGACTTAAATAAAATTATATTATATTTATTATAATATAATTTTATTTACATTAATATATATATATAATTATATGCTGCTGAATAAGCAGCTTATATTTTGTTTTAAACTACATAGTTAATAGATCAAACTAGTCTGATTCTGTGTAGTGTAAACAATTTAAGCTCTTACAACTTATAATTTCATTACAAATATCTATATTAAATATCTATTTTAAGCAATGTGCCTACACACTTTTTGCCTGACCTGAATGCTGATTAGCAGCAAATTGAAGAATCAATTCATCTGTCTTTTTAGAAGAATCTCTATGAATATGGTGCTAGCAAAGTATTTGGCCAGTATCAAGCTTAACAATTTTTTCAATCTCGTAGAACAATTGTTGATGGGCTGCAGCAGTTTGTCAGTTGAAAAATATATGACAAAATATCACGTCTGAGAAAAGTTTAGTTAAGCAAGCATATAAGAAAAAGTTGTCATACTTGTATTTGCATCATAATCAAAATAAGCAAGCTCAAATTCATAAAAACTCACAATATATTTAAAATCAATGTCACTTTGAAAATACTGAGCCCTCAACAGTTGATGACTGCTTTCTTTGCTCATGCAAATTACAATGCAAATATTGGAATTTTGATTCTTCTCAACTGGCTCATTTTCTAGATAAATAGGCAGTGAGTCAAAGAGAAGCTCTATAATCTTGCAAATATAAACTTCATTAAGATTTGTGTGCAAATCAATATTTTTCTTGTATTTTTTGATATCTAAACAAATAAAATCTATATATTTTAATGTGGGTTGAACTGTACATATAAACATGCTTACCATCCCATCCAGTTCTATCAGGATACAGTTTTTTTTTGACTTGATCAATGAAATAAGCCAGGTGTTCATAGTTGGCCAAATGAATATATAAGTTACTCAATATAGATAAAGGCACTTAAGGAAGTGTTTGTCAAAGATAATCCTTTGTGAGAAAATGATGTAAAAAATGACATGATGTCAGATCTGCAAGGTCTGTTCCAAGACATTCAAGCAGACTAATTATTTTGATTCTAATATATAGTGGAGTCTTCTGAAGAAGGAGAATTGTATATATATGCTCTCCTGAAAATATCACAAAAATCTATAAACATTCATTCTGAAAGACTTCTATAGATTTGAAGATCTGAACTTTGACTTTGCAATGTAAATATATCATTTCTGGTTGGAAAAGACTACTATCTGGCAAATAATGATTACAGTTCAAGATAAAAATTGTAAATACCTATAACTTGATCATCAACATTAGTACTTATAGCAGCAAAATTTCTGCAATAGAGCATTTCTGCAGGGCATTTCAAATTTTCGTTACAACTCTTCAAATTTTTGTTAAGCTTGGTTGCCAGGGTTCTCTTGGCTAAGCAAATTTTTGTTATCAACCATCAAATTTAAGCTAAATATCAAAATATAGGTGCTGCAGAAATGCTCTAATAAAAAATTTGATACTATGAAGCATTCTATGAGTGAGCTAAACCCAGAAATGAATGCTACTTGCTCAATGTGATCAAATTCATCTGTGTCCTTATTGAAGTAAGCCTTTAAATAGTCACAATCATAGCTATCATCAAGATAATATAGGTAGTGGTCATGATTGGCTTTTTGATAGTGCTTGCACCTAGATTTTGAGATTAGTGAATAGCTAATAAATATTATGCAGAGTATTCATACTTTAGACAAAACTTTTTATAACCATCAACATTATCATACTTCAAAATGACTCTTTCTTGACATTTTGTGGTAGCTGGCATATAACTCTATTGAGACTTTTTGATCATTGCCTGAGTCAAATCATATTGAATCTATTCACTTTGTGATAACATTGTCTCTTCATATTCAGTTGCTCCATATCCAATTTTATGAATAGCTGTAATAAGCAGAGCTGTCTTGCAGAAAATGTCATAATAAGGTAGAGATGCTTCGAAACAATTGAATCAATCATTGGCCAGGCATTTAATGATGGCCTCTCAAGTTGCTAATGTATATGGTTCTTTCAATGCATTGACATCAGCTTGAGAGCAAACCTTTGAGCTCTAACCTGTAAAAAAGGTGTTTGCATTGTATATGCTAATACAATAAGCTGAATACTCACATATGAAATGCCTTCTTATACAAAGTACAAGTTTGTCAGTGCTGTCCATCAACAAAGAACATATCAACTGTAAAAATGTCATTTGTTGGAGATTGCAGTAACTATGATGATAATGTTGGTGTATTACACCCTAACATTGGAGTTGAGCATGCAGGTGTCATTAGTTGCTGCTGTAATGTTGATGATAGTATGTATATATTATATCCTGATATTTGAGTTGGATGTGTAGGTGTGATTAGCATGTGCTGCAATAATGATGGTGTTGATGTGTTATGCTCTGATATTTAAGTTGGGCATGTAGGTGTAATTGGCATGCACTGCAATAGTGATGGTGTTGATGTGTTATGTCCTGATACTGGAGTTGGGCATGCAGATATGTAGAGTTGGTGTCACAGTGATAAAGTTGACATTTCAGTTTGTGATAAGAGGGTCAACCTTTGAGTTTTCAAATAATCAAAGACAAGAGTCAATGTACAAGCAACACCATTAGGAACAAAAACAAGTTCAGAAGAGAGAAAGTCAAATAAGTCTGAAAGCTCAGGCTGTATATTGACTAAAGGAGAATCATTGTCACTCAAAAAACTAAAGATAGACATGCAATTTTCTCTGTGAGTAGACTTATCCATAGTAGAGACAATTATAGAAAGAGAAAAAAGAGATGGACTCAATGACAAATGTATGCACTGCTTATATACAATTGAAATGACTACCAAATTCACATTTGATAATCATTAAATAGATTAGAGCTATTATGTCAAATTGAAGGAATAAAAATGCATGCCTAGTTGATCCATTCTCAGCATATTATTCCAAAGTTCCTTCTTTATTTGATAGAATGTCTATAGTTATCAAAACCATTTTCATAGAGATTTTTTACTGTTAGCTTATTACTCCTAAATGCCTTCTCCTTATTTGCTAGGGTGCCCATTATTATAGCTTGGTGGCTACATCTGCAATATTGAGCAGCTGAAAAGTAAGAACTCAGGAATATTAATATAGAAAACAAGCTTCAAGAAGGCCAAAAATGCATCTAAACAACAAAATGACAAATATCCACAATATTAATCAATATGACAATATATTTTTTGTATTATTCATTTTACTTTTTATTTATTTGAGTGTTTGTATAGGCAATTTTTGAGTTTTTAAGGTTTTGTTGTACTGTACAGTTGTTTCTCATGCTTCAGAGGCTCCAGAAGTGTTCAATCTGGCAAAGGGAATTCCTAAACTTGTTTTCTTTGGATCTTTTCCTGCCAGGTAAGTAGTTATCATGATATTGCCAGTATCTATTCTAATATACTTTGGATATCCCTCTGCCAGCTGTATGACTGAGCCACAGCCTTCAGAGGTTGCTCTTACACAGCTGTTGTTAAAGATTCAGATCATACCAGCTTCATTTCCACTAATCATGCAATGAAATATGAAAAACACTTGGAATTTTTCAAGCAGGTTGATAATTTTGAGGATATCTATCCTCTCTAGTATCAATTTAAGTAAAAGGCCTGTTTAGAGATTCCTATAGCTAACATTCTCTTTAACTGGAGTAAATATATCTTTTGGATAGATATTATACTCTAATTGCATCATGCTTTCTTGATGATCAGGGATTACACAAGTTTCTTTGAGTTGGAAGAATTACTAATGCTTCTTATCAGCATAGATCATCTAAATTAAACTCAACCTTTTTTTGAAAAATTTCCTTAGCATATCTCATATGCAGAAGAGCTTACTAGTTTTCTGAATATCCTGCAAACATTGTATTTTTTAAAGATGAAAAGCCTCTCTTTACAAGGCTTGCTGGTAACCAGCTTGTTGTTGTCAAAAACACAGATGGGCTTGCTAAAAGAATTTGCAATGTCTTCAATCTTAACTAACTATATGACAACTGACATGATTCAGATGCCCTCTACATTTGTTTTCTTTGTGGTGGTGAGCACCCAGCCTTTGCACATACATGCATCTGTCTTCATGTCATCAATGGAAAGTTTAATACTTGAGCCATGCCACTGACCTCAGCTAGAGATTCTTTGCTATTGTAATTTTACACTTTATATCCATTCTTGTGCCTCCATAGCTCCTGTTTCTTCATAAGATGCAGAGCTTTTCTTTAGGGTTATACACCCTTATAACATAACAGCATTTGAAAAACTTCTTTCAAAACATAATTTATTTTTGCCTATCTTTTTAATCTTTAATTTCTTGAATGGCTTCACTCTGAAGACTCTACCTATTTTGACTCACTCTATTGTCATTAAAAATCATTCTTCAGTTGAGAAAATTCCCAATATAGTAGAAGACTACTTGACTGATTAAATCTGTCAGGGCTATATGTCCAGTCTCTTCTCTCTTACTCACATCAGGCATATATTATATAGACCCATATATTCATCACCACTTATAGTTTTGGAGCAACTTTAAGGTTCTAGTCTGCCTTCCAAATAGTTGAAATCTTTGTAAAGATAATCCTGTCACTGGGGTTATCTCAGTCAATAGTTATATAGACAAGAATGATTTCTCTATGTATTTCAATATGGCTTATCTGATTGCTGAGCAGATTTGTAATTTTCTAATTTTGTGTCATGCCTTTTAGTATTATCATTTTCAAATGCTTTTCTTTTATTGGCATCATTTCATAAATTTGTCTCGTTCTATTCTTATTTGAGTCCTTCTTTGTCCTTCCTTCTTAATTCTTCTCATCATTTTCTTTTCTTCTTTTCTTGGTCTATTCTCTGTCATTTTTATGATGTCTTTGCCTCTTATTCAATTTTGCATGCAATCAGGGACATGCTCACTGTCTAATATACATGTATCAGAAAGTGATTGTATTTACTTCCCAATTTCTTTCTGAGTTCATCTGCTTATTCTATCTTTTCCTATAATTGTGCACATACAATCTTTCTGTCTGTTTTTTAATTCTGACTCATATGCTTGTCACCTGATAGCATGTTTTATGAAGAATCTCTCCTTCATAAATATTCCTTTCTTATACATTCTCAATTTTTGTATCATGTTTTAATATTGATTTTTAATTCAAAATTGTTAATTTTTTTCTTAGGTTTTAGTGGCACCTTGCAGCATCTAGGCTTGCTGCTTTAATATTAAATCTTTTCATTGCATCTGTCTAGTTTTTTCTGATTATAAACCTTTTTTGATGCTAGTTTCCAAGATTTCTATTACATTGATCATGCACATCCTTTTGGAGCTAGATCTGCTAGTAGTAACTCAGATCAAATAGCCAATGCTATAATTGATATTTGGTCTGCCAAAATTGGCTGTAACGGTCTTTTCTTCAAATACAAAAATGATATCAATTGTTTCTATTTTCTGAATTCTTTAGGACCTTTCTCTCACAATAGTTTTCATTATGCTCATAATAAAAATTCTACACTAAATCTGATTTCTTCTCTTAATATGCTATGGCATTCTGAAAAATCAAGTTCTGATTTCCTTTTCATTTTCACTTTTATTGGTGATACAACACTGTACCAGCAGTTAGGGACACACTATGCACCAGAAGTTAAAATAAACATTTAATTATGGGCTGAAAACTGTAAGCCTCCTGGTAGCAGTCTCAACAAAAATATATATCTCCAAAACATCCCAATAAATACACAGAAAAGTACAGAACAACAGGCAGGGACCAGCTCAAACTATCAGCTCAATAATAGTCCAACCACTGTAATAGGGAAGAGAAGCATGGGAGCTGGCAGAAATAACAAAATGAGATCAATTTGTGATAATCCAGATCAAGATCTGATCTGACAATGCCCAATTTGACATGACTAAAAGGAGAAAGAGAAAAGAAGCATGGAATGCAAGGAAGTGCTAAAAGGGAAAAGAAGAATCTATGAATGAGATCATGCTAAATAGAGCTAAAGCAAATGGGAAAGTAGCAATCAGAAACATCTGGAGGAATGGTGGAACAAGAAGTTGAATGATGCAACTAATGGCACTAAAACAGGCCTCCCAAAATGGAAATTGGACTATCAAATATGTTATTGAGGCTAGGGAAGTTACTGTAAGGGCGACCTCTAGAGGCTGTGGCTCAGTCACACAGCTGGCAGAGGGAGATCCAAAGTGTATTAGAATATA
>JAMWFC010000100.1:100689-155494 GCA_027475525.1 Macrolepiota albuminosa
AAATAAGGAAGTGAATGAAAGGAGAGTGAAGAAATAAGGAGTGAAAGAAGAAAGGAATGAGGGGTCCCCTGACAGTTACAATAAAAAGTCATGTGTAGATAGTAGTCTGTGCACCAGAAAAACAATATAAATAGCCCAAGTTTAGTAGAGAATAGACAGGAAATTGATAGGCAAAGGCTTGGTGATTCCCAAGGAGTAAATTGCTTAGGCTGGAGTTTGTTAAGAAACTTCTGCTTTTCAGAATATTATTGAAAGCCTTCAACATTATAATATCTCAATTCCATTATCAAGTCAGTGTGAATTGAAGGTTATATAGTATACTAGCAAGCCCCAGAACTATCAAGTACTACTTGCAACCAAGTACTACATTGGCTTTACATGATATATTTTTAATAAATTTGTCTATTTGTCTGACAAGAAATATATCAAATATCTTAATCATGTTTTATTTATGATACTTGTTCACAAGAATTAGCATGGCTCCTTCTCTTTATGGGATATTCGAATGATTCATAAAATACTCATGCATGTTTCTTTTATTTTTCTAAAGGAGTCATCTTACCTTTTTTCTTTATCAAATTTTATATTAACTTACTATAACAACAAATATGCCAAGCATTACCTCTCAACTTCTCTTGTCCATACTTTTAAATGGTGGTGATCTCATCTTGAAAAAATGTCAGCTTGCCAAATTCTGCATCCTATCTGTCTCTTTAAAGATTATAACATTTACATTGACACCTCTACTTTTTGGAGTATAGGCATTTTTGTTTTCCAATTTTATTATATGCTGAAATTGAACAAAGACTGGAAGAGTCCTAGTTGTGATATATGTTGGCTGAAATCTGTGGCTATTGAGATTCTTTTCTTGTTTTTGCATCAACTGCAATTTTATAATAGGCAATAATTTCTTTTGATATGTTTGATTCTTTTATTAACTCTTTTCAGATGTATTTTGATTCATTCTAAATATTTAGAAGCTATTGGAGCTCATCAAAAGGGCTGGAGTCATTTTATTTTCATGAACCTCTGCATATACTGATCCTACTCTATATTCAATGAATGTCTTATTGTTCCTACTTTTTGTTATGTTCTTTCCAAACTCAATCCTGCTGATGCATTCTTGCATGGGGAGCCTGTACCATCCAACTCAACATTTTTACTTTGAACTTTCAAATTGCCCAGTATTTATCACTTTTAAGACTAAACTTCTCAAGAACATTCTCCTTGCAGAACCTCCTCCTTTTTGTCTGCACAAAAATCTGTCAACTCAATTTCCAATGTCAATACTAGTCAATTATCTTATACATTTAACAATGCATGAGATATTGCTGCTTTATCTTTTTGGTATATCTCAGCTTGAGCTTCTAATCCTCAGAATATTTATGCATCTTTTCTATTCTGACCCTTAATCCCTGCAAATTGGAGAATACTTTTATGGCGAACTTCTCATAGTCTTAACATTAACAATCATCTATTTTTGACTCTACTCCTCTTAATTAAAATACAAATCTTTCAAGAACTGCTTTTATCTGTTGAAGAGCATATTTGCCAAGCATATGGAGCAGGCATCTTATGATTCATCCAATTTTGTAACCAATATTGCATCTCTGAAAAACTTTGTCTGTCTGCTGATCCAACTTTGATTGCTGGTTTTCTCACATATTTTGTCAGGAAATGTTTTGTAAATTCTATAAAATTATGGCTCAATGGCATATGACTTTGGTATTCTTTCAATTGTGTTCCATGGCCAGGTAATAATCTCTAGATCAAATCTTTACAAAGCGCAGCAAAAACTCAGAATTTAGCTTTTAAACAGCCTCCAAGATGTCTCATATCTATAATACATTTACAAACTCCTTACAACAATTTAGATTTCTCTACTTCAAAATATTATGCAGTTTGGGCTGCTTGTTGTCTCAGAGAACTTTTTTTGTTGTCCCAAAACTCTTTCAGCCCTACGTGTAATATAATAATTGATTGTTGCATATACTATCTATGTCCAAGACCACCTTTTATATTTCATAGACCAAGATGACTCATTCTAAGGGTATTGATTGCAGTTTAATAAAGAGAGAAGATCTGTTCTGTCTAGTTTAGATCCTAACCAATTATCTTCTCATCAACAAAATTTCAAATAGATATCCACTCTTCTCTTTCTACAATTCTTCTTCTATATTGACTTCTCTTACAAAAAACATGTTTTTCATCATCACAAATATTAATCGCATTTCTTTTTTTAATCTATATGTACTAATCTATTGGCAAACATTTATTTTGACAGACTTCTTGACAAAGTTCACAGTCATAATTATAGAATCAAAGGCTCAGTCAAATTACTTTGTGACAGTATCTTGCCTCATATTGTTATGAAACATAGAAGATGGACTTCTCTGTATTTTCTTATCTACTGGAGGTACCTTGACACTATTGTTCCAAGAGCCACTGTGGCTGCTTAGAAAGCCATGCATTATCAATTTGCAAACAAACATGATCTTTCTGTCAGGTACCACTAACTCAGAGGCTTTCTAGAAAAGCAATGCCCTTCTAAGATGAACTTGATCTATATGTATTTGGATGTCTGAAACTCTGAGCTGTGCTCTGGAATTCAAAACACAAAAAGGCTAATACTCAGGATCAGGGACTTGGTCTGTTGAAGTCAAGTCAAGGACTGGAGATTTTAAAACAAGACTGGAGTTATCAAACTTAAAGTTGTGAAGTGTATACCAGTCTCAGAATACACATGCCAGCCAAGTATGCCAGTCAGTATGTACTAGTCAAATCAAAAGGACATGCAAACAGCAATTGTAATATCAAGACTAAAAGAATACAGAAGAGTATTTACAACTATAAATACTGCAGGGCTGTTCTAGAGGAGATATCTGAGATAGTTGGCTGCAAGGCAGAGAGTCAACTATATGCTAAAAATTGCACATACAGAGCATACGATCAATTGGCATAGGAGAGGTGGCATGGCATGTGACATGTGATAGCCAGGGTGATTGGTGTAATCTAAGTATTGATTGTGGGGCAAGTGATCCCAGATGATCCTGGGATCTTATGAGGTGAAGGCTATCAGTGGTGCACATGATGGCAGGCTTAATATGTATAATGGCAACATCAGCAGCGATGATGGCAGCTGTCAGTGGAGGGGCAGGGAGGGCTCTGAAGAAGGCTGCTGAGAGTGTCTTGAAGTAGGTCTTGGAGAGGGGTCATGACACTTTGAGTGTTGTGGACATCAATTGGTCTGATTTGCTTAATCTTTCTTTTTCTTAATAAAAAAAAATATTCTTTCCTTTTCTTGCCTGCTTTTTTTCCCATTGCTTGTGTACTTTCAGTATTCATCATTCACTTTGTAAAAAAAAAAAAACTCTTATTTTTTTTCTCATTGCTCAACTTCCTGTATTTTTAATGACATGTAATACATAACATGGTGATTATTTCTCTAGCATGTTTTTTGTTCATAATGTTTGTTTTGGCACAGCCCAATGGGTAGCACAGGTAGGCATGGCACTATAGCTGTACTAAGATGGGTATCTGCTGCTTCACTAGTACTGCTTTTGCACATAGACCTTCTATCTCTTTTCAATGACTCATTCTCAATGATTTATATTTCTTTACCTAATTTTTCTGTATACTAATAAACCTGCCTTATTGTAAGCTGTGGCTACATGCTGTATTAGCTAGCCTAGCATGAAATAAGGCATGTGATCAACTAGAACTTTTTTCTCTTCTTTTTCCTTTTATAGTTACTGGTTTAGACATGTTGCATTTTGAATGAGATATTCTATTTGTTTTACTTTCACTTTAACTATTTGAGTGAAATTGCAATTTGTATCACTTCTACTTTAAAACCCACCCTCCCTCCTTTGTGATATATCTCCCTTATATATTCCATATCGCATACTTTCACATTCTGGACATTTCATCACAATACATCTAGTGTTATATATTTTAAGATGCTGAGCAGTTGGCCCACCCACCCTCTGTCACTTTACCAGTGCTGCTTTTGTGCATGGACCTTCTGTTCCTTCCCAATGACTCATTTCCAATGATTCATATTCTTGTACCTAATTTCTTTGTATACCAATGAATCTGTCTTATGTTTCATGTAAGCTGAGGCTTTAGGCAATGCTAGAAGCCCAGCAAGAGATAACGCAGATGACTAGCACACATTCTATTCTTTCCTTTTATGGATAGACTCCAATTTGATAAATAGTCAATATGAAATACAACAATTCCTTTATTTTCAGATTTCATTGCTCACCTTTACATTCAAGCAATTTAAAAGATTTAATTTTGCTATTACTTGGCTAGCATCATATCTTCCTGCACTGTTTTTCCTTCTACTTGTTCTTTGCTGCATACCAACCATGATAAGCTGCCTCCTCTTCAAGACATATCTCAAAGTTCTTAGAACTCTAATGTCTCTGGTCAGACTATTCTGGATTCTGAGCTCCTTTCTAATGCAGGCATACCAGGCTCTATTCCAGATGATTTTGATTTTGATGGCTGGATCAACCTTCCTGATGGCATCAACCATTTTTAGCTGCTGCTTGTAGTTTGTGTATGGGAAAATGCAATTGTAAAGGTGACCTCTAGAGGCTATGGCTCAGTCACACAGCTGGTAGAGGGAGATCCAAAGTATATTAGAGTATGTACTGACAATATCATAATAACTACTTACTTGGCAGAAGAAGATCCAAAGAGAACAAGTCTAGGGATTCTCTATGTCAGGCTAGATGCTTCTGGGGCCTCTGAAGCATGAAAAACAACTGTATAGTACAACAAAACCTTAAAAACTTGACAATTGTCCAAATAAACAACTGTACAAACAAGGCAGGAAAACTCTGAACTTTGGAAGTCAGAAAGGCAAACTCTGGCTTATCTAAGTAGTCTGGAAGTGGTGCTGAAGGGCCCACACTTGTCTGAATGGTAGCTAAAGAACCAGAGCACCTCAAGGGCTGAGAATAGTACTAACAGATAGTGAAGGGCCCACACTTGTCTGAATGGTAGCTAAAGAACCAGAGCACCTCAAGGGCTGAGAATAGTACTAACAGATAGTCTCACATCTAAATCTATAGGTGCAGGTGTGTTTTTAACTTCAACTGTTTTAATGATACTGGCATTATTGTAATTCTTGGTGATTGCTGTCAGGAGACTCCTCATTTCTTTCTTCTTTCACTTCTTATTTCTTTACTCTCCTTTCATTCATTCTTTTATTTCTTCACTGCATCTGAAGCTAATATACTTCTATTCATCTAATAAAATGTGGGACCTAGTAGACAGTGGGACCTTATGTACCCTGCTAGCCCCACTTCCCCTGTCATCTCTCAGAAAGGTGGTGACTACTCGAATTTGTATTTGCAAACAGATCAATGATAATGATTTGGCTTTTAAGGCCAAGGATAAAGAAGCTGACCACTCACTGCACACCTCTCTTTTGAATACAATAGAGATAGCAGATCCTGTGGAGTGATCCTTGGACAAATTCAAAGAGGTGGTAATTTCTACTGTTTATCTTCTAAATATATGAAACTGTCTTTCTCCTCCCCTTCATTTTTTCACTAACTACCATATAGACTTGGTCAATAACTCTTCTTATTTTATTCACACCAAAGTTATATGATCGTACAATCCTAACAAGAAGTTGGCTAATAAGGTTCTTCTTCTGGATTTATCCAAAATGATCCCTATCAGAGACAATGACAACAACTATAGCTGTCTAACTCCTCTTTGTTTCTTAGAAGCATTTAGGAACTTGTCTGAGGCTCTAAAGCTACTTGCAAAAGTATCTACATCAGTTGATGCTGTGGGTCCTCCTACTGCTTTGTCTACTAATCATACTGTAGAGTATGAGAAACACCTAGACTTCTTCAGACAGGTTGAAGACTTCAAAGATTCTTATCACTTGTGGTACAAATTTGAGCAGAAGGCTTGTCTCAAGATTCTTATGGCAAATGTTGTTTTTAATTGGTCTAAATATGCTTCATATGTTAACATTATACTACAATCTCATCATACATTGCTGGAAAATCAAATGCAAAATTACACATACAAGTTTTTAAAAACTGGTAACGCTTCCAATATCACTATCCAGTGTGGGTTTCAAAAAACCTCTCCTCTCTTTTTTGAGATATCTCACTGATATGTCTTCTATGTAAGAAGGCACACCAGTTTTCTAACCACCCTGCAAACATTGCCCATTTTGACAATAGGAGACCTCTCTTTACAAAGCTCACCAGCAATCAACTCATGATGGCTAAGGCCTCCTGAGAGGCCCAGCTGAAGAAAGTCTGCAAAGCCTACAATTTTAACTGACTCTGCAACAACTACCATGGCAACAACATGCTCCATGTATGCTCACTCTGTAGAGGCAATTACCCCATCTTTGCCCATACATGCTCATGTCTGCACATTGTCAATGGCAGGTTCAGCACCTGAATCTTGTTGTAGACCTGCACCAAAATTGCTTGATTATGATGACTTCTCTTCTTCGATACATCTCTATCTTCCTGTAACTCAAGTTTTTCCAGAGGACACTGAGCTTTTTTCAAGAGTCTTACACCTTTATAATCACTTTGCTTTCTATGATCATCTTGTAAAATATGATTTACTTGTAGCCTATCCTCACTTACTTCACAACCTCAAAAATGGCTTTTCTTTGGGCACACTTCCAATTCTTACATGCTTCATTATTATATGTAATCATTCTTATGTTGATAAATTTTCTGAAGTAGTACAGGACTATCTTACTAATGAAATATGTCTGAGCCACATATCAGATCTTTTTTCCCTTTCATGTATTGAACAAATTCTTCAAGGCTCTATATATGCATTTCCACTTACTGTTTCTGAACAGTTTTGGAAACCTAACCTTTCTCCAAAATATTGTATATGCCAAAATCTTTCAAAAGATGATTCCATTACAGAAGTCTCCTCCATCAACAGTTTCATTGACAAAGTAGACTTTCCAACTTATTTTGACATTGCACATCTCATTGCTACACAGGTCTGTTAGGTTTATTATATTCACTTTTTACCTGTGCCATTTTCTCAAATTTCTCATATTTTGTCTGAAATTCACAGGTCTGTTAGGTTTATTATATTCACTTTTTACCTGTGCCATTTTCTCAAATTTCTCATATTTTGTCTGAAATTTCAGTTTCTTGATCTTGCTTTTATGCAAATTATAAATTTGCTATCTCCTTCTCTGGGTTATTGTTTCAGATTTCACCTTTGTTTCTGGAACTTCCTGTTTGGAATTTCTTTTCTTGATTGCTATAGGTTTCCCCACTTTCAAAATCTCCCTTTCTTTTTATATTTCTATTCTATTCTTCATGTTTCTCTATCTTAAATATCTTGACACTTCTGTTATTTCTTTTAATGTTTTTGTTCCTGTTGATACCCTCCTCTATCATTTCATGTTCCATATTTACAGTGTTCCAGCACTTCTTTTCCCACAGGTATTTCTTTTCCCAGTCATAGAGAAACATGTGCAATTCTTGACAGATTGCCTTCAAAGTTACAGAACACCTAGATATGCACTATTACTATGTACTGTACAAGTTTTAGAGCAATCCTCAACGATTTGATGGAATGAGTAGATGAACAAGGTGTGAAAAGTCAAAAAATGACAAATCTAAAGATGTAATTTGTAATCTGTATATCAAAGAGCATAGAGACTGTCCTTGAAAGTAGCTAATTATCTTGCTGACATTTTTTACATGATTTTAGTCACTACGACAAGCCAAATGAATAAGAAATGGAGGAAAAACACATAGTTGAAGAGATTAAGGGAATCAGTATGACGTTCACGTTGATCAACTCTCATGCATAAGATGATCAACAGACAAACTCACCTCTTTTTGAGCTCTTGGACACACACTTCTTTCTGGATTTGGCATTCTTACAACAGAATGACTGGGCGTGCACTCTCAGAACATGTCAAAAAGATCAAACATTGTCGAGCTGCTAATTCTAAACTCCAGGCCGCAATGTGTCACATGTGACGCATCTGGGAAAAGGAATCATTTTCATCATTTTGGGGATGTCTTCAAAATTCAACTATTTTATAGTACTTACTTCTACGTTAAAATTAATACATCTGCAAATGTCAAAAGTAGAGATACTTTAGAAACTTTCTGTATACTCAGAATGTCTCCAAAATTTTGTGGTATTCTGTAATTCAACTTTATTCATCATGTGTGAAAAGGAATGCTGGAACACTGTATTGTCTTCAATGCTTGTGCACTTACAATGTTTCTTTTATAATTCCTTTTAATACTTCTCTCCTGTTTTTATTCCAATTTACTATTTTCTTTGAGTACTTCCACTATATTTCTCCTCTCATTCTCCTTTTACTTGGGATCTTAGTTTACTGAATAATCATAACAGGTAACCATCACTCCCTCTGATACTCAAGCCTGCTGCTTTGACATAAAGTCATTCCATTGTACTTGCCCTGTTTTACCATATTATAAACTCTTTTTGGCTGTGACTTTCTGGGATTCTTTTTACATTAATCATGTATACTCTTTCAGTGCCAGACCCATGAGTAGTAACTCAGGTCAAATTGCCAATGCTTTAGTCAATATTTAGTCAGCCAAAATTGACAGCAATATGATGTATGTCTCATTTATCTTTCCAAAGAGCTCTTTGCATCTCCTACCTTTTTCAAATTTCATGTTGATCTATCACAATAATATGTCTCATTTATCTTTCCAAAGAGCTCTTTGCATCTCCTACCTTTTTCAAATTTCATGTTGATCTATCACAATAATAAATGTACCAAACGTCATCTTCTCAATTCTTTAGTCCACACCCTAAAATGGTAGTATGCATAACTCAACAATGCAGAAGCCTTTTGTTCATTACATTTTATCTGAGTACTGAAACATTTTAACATTTTCATAAATACTTCTACTTTCTGAAGCATCTGTCAGGGAACTCCTCATTTCTTCCTTCTTTCACTCCTTATTCCTTCACTCTCCTTTTATTCATTTCCTTATTTCTTCTATCATTCTCTATTTTGCTGTTTCTATTCTCTTAACACTATCTGTTAGTACTATTCTCAGCCTTTGAGGTGCTCTGGTTCTTTAGCTATCATTCAGACAAGTGTGGGCCCTTCAGCACTGCTTCCAGACTGCTTATATAAGCCGGAGTTTGCCTTTCTGACTTCTAAAGTCCGGAGTTTTCCTGCCTTGTTTGCACAGTTGTTTGATTAGTCAATTTTCGAGTTTTTAAGGTTTTGTTGTACTGTACAGTTGTTTTCCATGCTTTTGAAGCCCCAGAAGCATCCAACCTAGCATAGGAAATCCCTAGACTTGTTCTCTTTGAATCTCCTTCTGCCAGGTGAGTAGTTATTATGATATTGTCAATATATATTCTAATATACTTTAGATCTCCCTCTGCCAGCTGTGTGACTGAGCTACAGCCTCTAGAGATCGTTCTTACAGCATCAGAATTATAGTCACTTGATTTTATTTCAAATTAAAATCTGACTGGAAATGTCCAGGTTGTAACATTGATGACACCTAAAGTTTGGTCAGTAACAAATGTAGAAATAGTGTTACTAAACCAAAAGCTTGCATTGGGTGCACTTAAGGTGATGAGGAGAGTCTCAGGCAGGTCCCAGAGATCACATTTATAAAAATAAGGTAAAGTCAGGAAGGGAATTGGCAGGTATCAAGTGCTAAGGTAAAAGCACCTGTGAAAAAAGCAGTAAGTAAACATGGCAATATGAGTGGCAAGAACATATTAAGCTTAGTGACGTCTAAATAATGTTAATGCCTGCTATAAATGCAAGGCATGAGGATGTCATTGGATAGCAATAGTCTGTGACTACCAATTACTTTGACGTTGCTGACCATAAAGGAGACTGGAGTAAGTGGGCCAGAAAACTCTGTTCTGATTCTTATGCACAAGTCAGTAAGTACTTTTTATACTACAAGGAGTTCACCATTGCTAAGTAACTAATAATGCCAAAGTGTGGTGAACTCAGAAAATTTATAGAGTGGCTTCAACAGTTTCAGATTCCTACCGTTCATTCAACACGCTTAGCAATGCCAGGCAGCAGATCACAATGCTAAACCATCAATCCATCAACCTTCTGTCTGTCCAATATACTAAGCAATATCAGGTGCCAAATTGAGGTGCTAAGCACTGTCAGCCGCCAAGGTCAAATGCCAAGCTGTCTATCAGTTTTGATAAATCATCAGTCTTCTCACTAAGTGCTGTCATTGTGACTGATGCCATCTGTCAGTTGTCATTTTATCTGCTGTCGGTGCTATCATTGATTGGATCTGCCTCTTGCCATGCATGGCTGTCAAATATTGCCAAAATTAATCAATTAGTGCATGCTAAGGTATCCTAAGCTGGTGCCATGTTGCCATGGCCTGCTGTTGATGTGCTGATCCTGTATGGGGTCCTATCAACTTTGCTAAATAGAGTCAGTTGCAATCAAAATTCTTTTCAATTTTCTTCATTAGTTACAGTTTTGAAACAGGCAATTGTCTTTTCTCCTTTCTCTCCTCAACTCACTTCTGATACTTAGAATTTTTCACCAGACATATACTTGTGCATTTAGACAATTCAGATGCCATTAACATCTATTATAAGGGCCGCAGCCACTCTTCTTATATGAATCTATGTGTGTGCTAGTCTTATGCAATACTCAATGAATGCTTGATTGTATCTATCTTTTGCTGCATCCCTTCAGGATAAATCCTGCCAGGAGATGCATGGTGTAGCAGCAATGCCCTCAAAGTCTAACCCCTTGAGTGGCCTCATGCTGATAAATACTGCAGCAAGAGATTATGGGTTCAAACCACATCCCCATTCAGGTACCTACCCCAATTACCACTACAGAATACTTGGTTTCAGCCGCATAAGAAAAGGTTTAGTGGGTATTATAGATAAAAAATTCATGAGTCCCACACTGTCTCTTGGACAAAAATCTGGAATTCATATATAAATGCATTCCTGCCATTGGTAACATGGAGGTCTGATCCCTTTACAGAAGCGGGTTAAAACCCTGCAATGTCCTGACCAGTAGAGGCTGACAGTCTATGTGTTGTCTACTATATTTATCATGACACCACAAAAAATAAAATAAAATAAAATAAAATTCTGCCAATGCACTCTTGTGTGGAGAATATGCACCAATGAACTCTATCTTTTTACCTCAGGCATTTGACTTGCCCACAGATATATGTGATGCCTTTGCTGATGATGGTTAACAACACATCATCAGTGCTAATTGGCACTGAAGGTTCTGTTTCTCCATGTACTACTGTCAGAAGACTCCTCGTTTCTTCTTTCCTTCACTCCTTATTTCTTCTGCTCTTCTTTCATTCATTCTCTTATTTCTTCTGACATTATTTCATTTTACTATTTCTATTCTTTCAACACTATCTGTTAGTACTATTCTCAGCCCTTGAAGTGCTCTGGTTCTTTAGCTACCATTCAGACAAGTGTGGGCCCCTCAGCACCACTTTCAGACTGCTTACATGAGCCAGAGTTTGCCCCTTATTTGTGCAATTATTTATGTAGGCAATTTTTGAGTTTTTAAGGTTTTGTTGTACTGTACAGTTGTTTCCCATGCTTCAGAGGCCCCAGAAGCATCCAACCTGGCATAGAGAATCCCTAGACTTGTTCTCTTTGGATCTCCCTCTGCCAGGTGAGTAGTTATTATAATATTGTCAGTACATACTCTAATACACTCTGGATCTCCCTCTGCCAGCTGTGTGACTGAGCCACAGCCTCTAGAGGTTGCCCTTACAACTACAGAACCTTATGTTCCCTGTTTCCATAATCTCAACAATATTTCAACTGAAATCTACCATTTCAAACACAATACAAAACCAATGTCCCATGATCTCAATATTTAAACTGAAATATATCATTTCAAATATGCATCAAAACTGACAACCCCCTGCTTATTTCCTACAACTCTGACTTCTTCTTCCCAGTCCATATCTTCAGATTCCATTTCTCCTACTGTAATGGAGTGTCATACTTGTTATATATGTCAACAATACTGTTACCAGACAGTAGAGTATTATATAAGCCAACATCTTGTATTCACTCTAGTTCTAGTTAAATCCAATATAGTGGTCTGATTTAGTACTGTGTGATCCACATAAGAAGGTTTTAGCTCATAATCAATGGTTACATTTTTCTGCTATTGGCTTTGAACTCTAGGCTTGTTATCAACTAGGCAACTCATTAAAACTCTTGACTTCTGTTGGCATCTGATAGGACTGTATAATCACTTTGTTAATGCTGCAACAATGCAGGAAGCTCATGATGCCTTCAGGAAAGCAGTGTACAATGCTAAAACTGGTGTCCAAACATTCTATAATAATCTGGTGAGTCATGCACAGAATATGGCTGTCTATCCAGACAAATACACAATTTAAGAGACATTCCTGGACAGAATACCAGCAGATATGAGGAGGGCGTTGATACACAATGACACTTTGTCTCCAGAGGTCAATACAGTGACTGAGGTTTTAATATATACCATTAGGTATGAGCAGTTGACACAAACTGCAAATCATTATGAGCAGTGTAGTTCATGCTGAGGACTGGGGAACTGTCAAGCAGTGAAGGTGGGAACCTTCCTGGCCAAACAGTTAGAGATGGAGTAAAATTGCAATCCATAATTTGTCATTCACAAGACAATTCCTGTAGGCCAGTGGCCTAGACCAAAATTTGCTGGATATTTGCCAGCAAAAGATAGTCAACTCTATTCATGTCAAAATTAGGTAGCAGCTAAAGAGGGCCCACCACCTGGAGCATGTATGGTAGGCAAATCTAATGTGGTTGCAGAAGCAACCCAGAGAAAGCCAGTGGGAGACTTTTCTGGGTGCTACAACTGTGGAAGGGTTGGGCAGTTCACTAAAGAATGTCCTGCCCCCCCCAAGGCACACATCCATGTGGCCCATATGGCCACAGCTCCAAGTGATGACAAAGAAGAAAGTCATTGAGGAGGCTGAGGAGGAGCTGTAAGAAGTGGCTGACAGCTCAGAAGTAGATGATGCTAAAAGCGTCCACATTGATAGTAATGAATACATTGCAGTGGATGTGTATGACAGTGACTACTACACTTATGATGATGAGATGAGCACTTGTTTGCACTGACAGAATGCTGAGAAGATCAGCATGTCTGGATAAGACATGTAACCCTGCAAAAAGCAACTAATGAGTTGCAACAGCCATGTTATACTCCTGAAGAAAAGGAGTGCCTGGTGACCTATATAGATGTCAATGGACATCCAGCTTAGACGTTGTGGAACTCAGAGAGTACCACTATGGGAATAACATCCCAGTTTGCTCATGTTAACACGATATGCATTCATAAGCTAGAGGAGCCATTGATGCTCCAATTGGGGACTGTAGGGAGTTGTGCCATAGTGCAATTTGGTACTGAGGTAAAAGTAAAGATGTCAGGGACATTGACCAAGGAATATGTGGATATAGCAAATTATAATCACTATGACATGATTATTGGTACACTATTTATGTGTAAGAACAGGGTGTTCCTGGACTTTGTGAATGACATGGTTGTTGTGAATGATATGCCTATAAAGGCAGAGAAAGTAGTGTTGTGCAACATGGATTGCCACCTACAGCACTATCACACACCAGAGAAATGTCACAGTGAATGTAACTGACTAAATGGTTGCAAGAGGTGGAGGATGAAGAAGTCCATCCAAATAGTCTACGGGCAGACTCACCAGCAATCCTGATGTCAGAAGAAGAGTTTCAAAGAACTTTGAAGAAGGGGAAGAAGTCAAACATGGCTGTGTATAATCTTGGAAAGCCTAACCAGGCTAAACAACAGATGAATAGGCATGATAAATGCATGGTAGAGTCGCTGAAATGCCAGCCAACTAGCTCTCAGATGAAGGTGGAAGATCTCTTCAAGGATGAGGTGTATAGTACAGTGGAAACTGTAGGGAGCACATGATTGCTATGAAATCAACCAGTGCCTTGACCAGAAGTGCAATGGGCATATGACCCATGCATGCCACAGGAGTGGAATGAGTTGGTAGCATCAATAGTGATGCATATTATAGGAAGGGTGCAATTGACCCAGACTGGAGAGGTATACCATCATGCATGGGAGGATGAGATTTCTGAAGCCTTGAATATCATGTTTGATGGCATATTGCTGAAGGCAAAAAGTGTGCAATCATTGTCAGAGATGACAAGAATAGTGAGAATGCAACCAGTTGTAAGGTTGAATCCAGGAAATCTCACAGAGAAGCATGTATGTGCCTTTTGAGAACAATTAAAACCAAAGGTTCAACCACTTGTAGCATGCATATCAAAGGGGAACAGTAAGGCTATGAGCCTTACAAAGGAAGACATTCCTCAATTATGCCAGCAATAGCAACATGAGTTTGCTGATATTGTCAATGGAACAAAGGAGGAACTTCCCTCTTGGAGGGAAGTGAATCATGAGATTAACCTCATTGATGAGAATAAGCAATACAAGTATTATTTGCCTTGCTGTCCATGAGCACTTCAGGACCAGCTTTGTGAAAGGCCAGTTCAGTAATCAAACCTCATATCTACCGTAAATTTCTAGAGAAGTATAAAGTATGTGAGGGTTGGCAGTCGACAACGCCGACAATTGTAAGTAACTTTACCAAAGCTTGATGATCCACCCTGTAGGTCAACCACTCGATTTTACGAGATCAATTCCCTTCAAGTACAACAGAGTGAAAGTCGAGACTAAGTTTTATCAATGACTAGGACATCTCGCAGGGTCTACGACACGCCAGCGCCTGGATTCACTAAATGAACGACGCCAAATGTATGTAATCACAATATACTGTGATGGTACTGTGTCGTATTGGTAGTGCCCGCTTCATCAATGGCAACAACTTCCTCTTCTGTGAGTGGCGCTGTCCACGAAATCAATTACAAAATGGCAGTGTAATACAAGATACACACGCACAAAGGTATTCAATATCCAAATACTCTTGTAGCCGTTCCCTCTTCGTACTCGTTCTTCATATAGAATCACCTGCTCCGCCGAAATTCGAGAAACATTCGAAAGTACTCACGTAACAATCCCAAATCCCTTGGCTCTCGCCCACAAGAAGATCACCTGCCCCGGAGTAATGCCCAAACGTTTTGCTGCAGCGTGAACGGGAGCGTCGACAGGTCCACCAGGAAATCGAGTTATCGGACTAAGGCCTTATTAGATTCAAATTTAAAAGGGGAGGGTGACGAACACGAGGCTGCTGTACGCTTGGATGACGATACCTTGTTGAGAAGCGTATTCAAGGAGCAGTTTGTTAGAGGTGTAGTTGTATGGGTTTAACAATATCTGATTGACCGCCGGTTTGATTTTGGCAATCTTCATAATAGTCTGAAGCTGTTCAACGTCGAAATTGCTGACTCCGATGCTCCTAAATACTTGACATCAAGGACCGTTGCTGCCAGCAGATGTTCAGTAGGTGTGTACCTCGCCAACCCATCTTCTTTTATTTTTTCAAACTCCCGCCAGGCACCTTCAACATCATCTTTGATTGGGCCTGGGATATGGATGAGGTACAAATCGACATATTGGAGACCAAGCTGACCGATCAGAAATTCATGAATGAATCAACGACGCATTGAACGCTCTTACTTTTCTCAAACTCGACCGGATAGCTTCCTGTATGCTCCCTGAATGATACTTTGTTGTAATGAATAACTCTTCTCTTGCCAGGCCACTCTTGCGAAGTCCATCCCCCATGCTGTCTTCGTTATTGTACACTTATTTGATACCTATATACCGGTCTGATGTAGGAGGTCTAGCATGTTAACGTACTCTGTGCCGTATCAATATGCGAAAATCCCATCTCGGCAGCTTCAGCGACCCAGTTTGATACGTCCTTATCACGGAGGATGGTTCCTGTCCCGTATGCAATGCCGGGCATCTAAACCAAAAGTTAGTGGTAGATCAGAGGGGATAACGAAGATCGACCGAATGGCCGTCGTTCAGCTGAATGTCTTTGAAAGCCATCTCTCGAGAAGTCGTGGAGCCAGGATTGGTGGTTTGTGCACCTGAGGATCCCACACGTTCAGTCGAGCATGAGGATATGAGAGGCCATGTTAGGCTAATGAATATGTCTTCGCTAGTATATCGGTTAGTACACGCGCCTGTCATTTGTTTATGGTCGCGCGAAAGCTGGGTTCGACTCCCAGGCGAAGAGATGTCTGACAATTTGTCATCATGTTGTCATTTTTGAAAAACGCTGAAGCCAACACAAAAGGCGTTAGTTGAATTACTCGTTGCCATCGTCACAAGATCCGTTTGGAAGCTTGCTCTTACCTCAGGCCTCATGACTTTTTCTCTGCAAACTTAAAACGAAGTCAGGGACTATGCAGGGCCGGTGGTTATGCAGCCTCATGGGCTGATAAGCATCGAAGTCTCGGCGTGTGTGTGTCATTTAACGACCCGCGGACAAAAGCTTGACACCTTCAGTGGATCAAGTCATCTTGCATGGTATGCACTGCCTTCAAGTCTTTATATATCTCCGACTACCCCACATCTACTTCACCTTCAAGTAACACTCATGCTATATAAGATTGTAAACGCCAAATTCAATGACAAGGTGTTGGCACTATCCCAGCACGATAACGAGACAGGTGCGCGTATTCCCTTCCCAGACCCTATCGTATATGTTGTCAAACCTTTCTTGAGTCCTTGGATTTGATCATTCTCTAAGCCAAAGCTACCACATCGTAAGACCTCAGTCAGTTACCTACAGATGACTTCAAACTAACTAATTCTGTAACAGTGGTCTATACACGATTACAACGGCCTCAGCGTCATTAAAAACGTAGGGGCTTGTCCTCCTTTATACCTTGGCGAGCAAAATGGGAGGATCATTGGTGTTGGGAGCAAGTCAGAGGATCAAGCGCCACGATGGGATGTTTGGCCAGTCGGTCGCTATTCAAGGTTCGTCCATGGTCAATTTTGATTGTCAGACACCGAATCTTAATGCTTGACTATAGAATTCTTCTTGGAAACTTGTTTTTGGAGCTAAGGCGAAGAGACGTTACCCGGCACTGTAAAGAAGCGGGCTTTGCACCTGGAGAGTACGATGATGATGCACAGCTCTGGGAATTGATACCAGGTACGTGACCTCAGTATTAACGCAGCACATTCTTTAACGTGGCGATTGGCCAGTTCGCGAGCGCTGAATTGTCCATGGGTCCGTACATTATACTTAGAATACTAATAATAAGTTTTCGAGCCGAGAGGTCCTCTGATCAACGCAATCAAATTACGACTGGCCCGATAACGACAACAGGTTTTTTGATAATGTCATCTAACCCTGAGCTTGCGTTTAAACACATCCGAATCAAACCAAAAGACAGTAAAATAAGGCTTGTTTTTTATTCCTCGCTGTTAATCTCTGATACCAACTACTAAGTTGAACACCCGATGATCATGAGAAAACTCAGATTGCTGCCAATGACGCTTCTACCTCAGCCTTGATGCTAGCCAACATATCCTTCGTGGTATACTTCGGACGCCATCCAATGGCCCGGGACCGATTAGCTGTGGCGCGCGAATTCGACCCAAAACCAGGATTAGCGTACACCCCAAAATAATTGTCGATCTCCTCCTTTGTGAAAGGGGTTGGCTCTGTATTCGCACTCTTTCCAAGCTCAACAAGCGCCTCTGCAATGGCCTTTCCAACCTCGTATAAGCTATGGGTACCGTTTTCCCCAAAATAGTAACCTTCACGACCATGCCCTGTTCCTGTAGGATTCTTCTTAATGGAATCGTACAGCACGAGGTATAGCTCGGCAACTGATGACCCTGAGTAACGATAGGACGAAATGACAAAGTACGCACTATCATCGATGTGGACGTCGTTCCACTTGTTTTTGCCGGCACCCACTGTCCCACCTTGTCCGCGTGCAAGAGCTGCCTTTACTAAGAACGGAATCTGGATCGAACGCGGGTTTTGAATGTCTAGCTCGACGAATTTGGTCGTAGAGATACCATAGATTGTGGATGGAAGGATAATGTAGGTCCTGACGTACCCTACAGGGTCCAGGATGGGTCAATTGCCGACACGTTAGATATGGCTGGTGCTTTCTTGCCTTCGGCATCAGCCGCATCAATCTCGACATCCACACACCTATGGGGCTGAGTGACAGGGAGGCTTTCAATTTGTTCCGGATTAGTATCATCATAGATCCTGTCGGATGAGTATGCGCCAATGGCGTTGTCCCCCAGGACACCTGTTCCAGATGTATGGATGAGTATCGGAACAGTTCCAGTGTTCATATGGCGTATTTTTAGGCCTTTGAGTATCGCCTGAATCGCTGGAAGGTAGTCAGCGTCTGCCTAAGTATGATTATTAGAATCTAATCAGTATCTTAAAGCATAAAGTGGATAACCATAGACACGACTACATCAGCGTCAGATGCGAGTTTTTTGACTAGTTCACCATCTGTATGTGAGCCAACTACAGCGTTGATACCGAATGAGGCAAATTTAGCAGCCTTTTCAGCTGAACGGACGAGAGCTGTGATCTTCGAGCTGGCAATGTCCGGGCGCTTAAGAAATCGCGCTAAAACGGTGCCTCCTATATAGCCAGTGGCACCGAGGATGAAGAAATTAGTAGTCGACATGTCGGAATGCGATGTAAGCACAGTGTCCACTTGTTTGGATGAGCTGGGAGTGATAAGAAGATCACACCCAGACGACATCCTTCTGATGAGATGAATCAGCAATGACTTGCGCACATGTGCGGATTGCACAAGGGAACAAAGGAATTTAGACTTTCGAGAGTTCCTCCGATCAAAGCTGATCAATCTTCTAACAGCTCGTCCAATCCCTGCACTTATCAATGTGATCATGGGACTGTGTACTTGTGGTCTTGGTTGAAAGATTGCGATGGACATTCAACTTGTGCCTGTCGATCCCACAGGTCAAAACAGTTGCTTTCAGATGAAGGACTGTGCACATGCGCACACAGGCTTTCAGTTGTTGGCTGAATGACCTTCAATGGGGAAGTGCAAGTACCGGCCCCCGAAACTGGGAAAAGTTCCGAGAGGCATACACAATGCCTGAAATGTTCATGTGACGTTCAAGTTCATGTCGACGTCTATTCCTGTACTCGTTGTATCTCACCAAATGTCGCATGTGTGTACGATGCAGTAAACCAGAGAAGAGTGGTGCTTGAAGTAGTTCCTATGCGATTTTATCGAAGATTTCGGAGATAGTCGGTGACAATGTCAGGCAATAGAAAGGCTATGGAAGCAGACAATTGTGTGGAGACGTTACGGGTTCCCCATGTATCGAAGCGTGGGGTTGAGTTAAGATTATAACGTTAAAAGTGCCCCTATAGATCGTGTCGGATAAGAACATTACCACAAGTACAGGCCGGATCCTATTTCCGTTATGTTATGGCGTGTTCTCAGAGGCTTTACGCGTAACTCTAGAATAGTATGATAGTTATGACACATCTCGACTTCAAAATTAAGACTTGCCAAAAGTCTCAATATCCATGGGTAATTGATGATATTCCTTAGCGTCTGACTGTTGTCCTCAGCGACAGGGATGGCTAAGATTAGGGGAGTCTGAGCCTGACGTAATCGAAATCACCCAAATAGGCAATTGATTCTCTACAACCTGCAACGATATTCTCCAACCACTATGTCTGGAACTACCCGCCCGGTCGTTTTCATGGATATCAACATAGGAGAAACCCCTGCGGGACGGCTGAAAATGGAGCTCCACAGCGATATCGTTCCAAAGTATGTTGTGCAAATAGTTCAAGCTGATCTACGCTTATTTTGTTCATAAATATCCATTTAGGACCGCAGAGAACTTTAGACAGTTATGTACGGGCGAGTACAGGTAAGATATCGTGTCTTGGGTTTCTCCAAGTATCAAATCCATATGCAGTGAACTACAGGGTTAATTCGCGGCCCCAAGGTTTTAAGGGTGCAACCTTCCATCGGTCCGTCATGTTTCATTTAATCGATCTACATTCACGAACTTTTTCAGCAGGGTGTAAGACTATCATGCCAGGAATTCTTCGTTTTGGCAACTAGGATATTTCACAGGGTGCCAAACTTCATGTGTCAGGGCGGCGATTTCGTGAAGGGAGACGGGACTGGATCTTTCTCTATTTACGGAGATAAGTTTCCAGTGCGTACATTCTCATCTGCAAAAGCAACTTCGATTCATTGTAGATACAAAGGATGAGAATTTCAAGGAGAAACACACAGGACCTGGGCTACTGTCGATGGTATGCCTCTTGTTTTGACCAGTTCTACCCAGCTTGACTAGTCCATAGGCAAACTCCGGCCCAAACACGAATGGATGTCAGTTCTTCATAACAACGGCAAAATGCGACTTCCTTGATGGCAAACATGTCGTTTTCGGCCACGTAATCGACGGCATGCTCACTCTCCGTAAGATCGAGAACGTAGCTACGGGGCCTAATAATCGACCCAAACTTGTCGTCAAGATCACTGGTGCGTTGCTAAGAGTCTCAAGCCATGACGCAGCTCACAGCTCTCAAACAGAATGCGGTGAAATGTGATCAAAGCACGTTGGATGAACGTTGAGAAACACAAGGATGGAAGTGTCGTGAAGTCGCTATTAGAAAAACCGGTGGACTGTCCCCAATCTCGTTTCAGTCGTCTAGACGGACCCAGAGCCGCAAACAGTTGTATATAGTAGCTGATAATGATTATGTCTCCTTGTATATCGTTGTCCAATATCCGAAAGTAAGTTCAAAAGGTTACTTGTATATAATGAAGGAACAAGGAGGCCAAAGCGAAAAAAATGATTAACAAATCAATTAACTCTTCGCCTGGGAGTCGAACCCAGCTTTCGCGCGACCATCAACATAATGACAGGCGCGTGTACTAACCGATATACTAGCGAAGACCTGGTTACTGGCTTCATTCTTTGGTGACAGGCCGTTCCATCTGGAAAGAACCCACCCATCCGAGAGGACTCCCACGGGGCCTCGGGACTCGGAAGGGATGTATCTCTGTAGTTCAATTCGCCCGCTGCGTCCACCTTGATCTGTCGTGACTACTAATAAATATAGATTCATCCCACGACTAACTGGGTTCTAATCTCGAGGCTTTAACGTATTGTGGCTATTCAAGAAGACTCTTTAGGCTTGATTCAAGAGACAACAGGCTCGAGCGCAGTCTTCTACCTACTAAACATAGTATACTGTCCTTCATCAGAACATACCACGTTGAAGCGTCGCTACAGCATTTTATCAGGTATTTTCTCACCTGAACATAGGGTGAGAAGTCCGACGCGGGCATTTGACAATTAAATAAATGATGGATAATCCTTCACATTGGTCACAAGGCAGAGGCTCCAACTGCTTTCAATCTCAAGAACTCAGTGCAATTCATCTTCGCTATACCGCTAGGTGATACGAATACTTTCTTGAGTGCCCGAACGTGCCACTATCACGTTAAAGAAGGTAGTAGGATCATGCTCGCGCCATCCGTTTGCCGCCACAGCTAGCGTACGAATCGCGACGGTTCGATCTCACGCTGCGGTGTTCTACATCGGCTTGACCCATTTGCCCCAAGTTTTCCACCACGTACAAGCTACTTCTTGTATCAGCTGACCTGGCATCGTCTCAAGGGCAATAATGCGAAGGTCCGGGACGTGCGAAGCTCATCCTCAGCTTGATAAGTCAATTAAAATGGCCTTCTCAACGTGATACTTGAAGGACATCTGACGTTCTTATTGATCCATTTGCTCGAGAGTTTCCAGGGAATTTTGTATAAAAAGGCCCTCATTCAACATCACGCTCCATCCCTCGCAGGATACCCTTCAACGTTCTCGTGAACTTGCCTTAACAATCCTTTCGTAACAATGCATCCAGAAGAAGTCGATGTTATTATCGCAGGAGGAGGACCCGCAGGTAGGCATTGTGACGACGTAACTATACGTTATCTCACCTATGTTGCAGGTAGTGTCGTCGCCGGAAGGCTTGCGTACGCAGATCCAAACCTGAAAGTCATGCTCATCGAGGGTGGGGCCAACAACCGCGATGATCCATGGGTCTATAGGTGTATATTCTCATACAACACACCTAATCTATTGCTGACTACGACCTTGCATAGGCCTGGTATTTATGTGAGGAACATGCAACAAGATGGAATGTAATGCAATCCATCCTTCTACTTTGACTTCATAGTGTCTTACCCCTGTTTACAGAAATGACAAGGCAAAGTTTTACGTTGATACTCAAAGTTCGCCTCATCTCCGTGGTCGAAGGAGCATCGTTCCGTAAGTCCCTGCCACCGAAAAAGAGACAACTAGCTGACGAATGATCGAAACAGCTGTGCTAATATCTTGGGTATGTGCTAGAGAACTAATTGTGCATCACTCCTGACATCTGGACTTCCAAAGGTGGTGGAAGCAGGTACGTGGTTCACAAGAGATATTTTTGAATTAGACTATTGATATGCCGACTTAGTATCAATTTTCAAGTCTGTTATCTTAATATTTTATGAGATGCATACTGACTGGTCCTACTTCAGATGTATACTCGCGTACGTATTTTATCTACTGTATTCTTCTTTTCGTCTTATGTGAAATTTTTTAGGCCTCTGCGTCTGATTGGGGTACGTTTCCGCGTTTAGCGAGTTTAAGCCGTTTTGAAGACATCCCGGGCAATCAGATGACTTCAAGACCCCTGGTTGGACGGCAAAAGATTTGCTTCCGCTCATGAAACGTGTCAGCAAATCTGACTGTTCCGCGGATATCATCACGCTCATGTGTCCTACCGTAGCTTGAAAACTATCAGAAGCCTGTAAACAATGATACCCATGGCTACGATGGTCCTATCGCCATTAGCAATGGTGGATCGATCACCGCTCTCGCTCAGGACTTTCTGAGGGCATCAGATGCGGTTGGAGTTCCGTTCAGCGGTTCGTCTAAGAATTTGTTTTAAATATCCCATCATTCGACGTATTCTTTCGTTCATAGATGATATCCAAGGTAAGCCTTCCGCTGCTGCGTTGATTGATAGTAATTAAATCGTTAAAACTTAGATTTGGACACCGCGCACGCTTCTGAAATATGGGCGAAGTATATCAACAGACACACAGGCAGGCGCAGTGACGCTGCTACAGGTGCGTTCAATCCACAAATGTGACAGAAAGTCATGCGCTGACTCTTTGCAATAGCCTATGTTCACAGCGTGATGGACGTTCAGACCAACTTGCATTTGCGTACCAATGCCCGAGTGTCTCGCGTTATTTTTGAGGGTAACAAGGCTGTGGGCGTGGCTTATGTTCCAGCTCGCAATCGTACCCATGGTGCTAAGGTCAAAGAGACTATTGTGCGCGCACGAAAGATGGTCGTTCTGAGCAGCGGGACCCTCGGAACACCCCAGATCTTGGAACGATCCGGTGTCGGCTCTCAAGGGCTTCTCCAGAATCTAGATATTAAAGTTGTCAGTGACCTACCTGGCGTAGGGTAAGTACTTTCCACTGCGGTGCGACAAATAATCTCAGTCGAGAGTGAAACAGAGAGCAATACCAAGATCATTATACCACGCTCACCGGTAAGCGTCCGCAGTGCTTGGTGTATTCTGCTGACAATTCTTCAGTCTACCGAGTGTCCAACGAGACTGCCACTCTTGACGACTTCCTTCGAGGTGACAAGGAAGTCCAAAAGGAGGTCAGCTTTACCTTGCTGCGTCATGTCTTCATTAATGGCCTTATCCAAACAAAAATAAATATCAGCTATTTGCAGAGTGGGAGACTAGCCCAGAGAAAGCCAGACTCTCGTCCAACGCCATTGATGCGGGTTTCAAGGTTAGTATGAATTATAGTCTTCCCAAGTTGAGCTTCAAGTTTTTTCCTCGTATAGATACGCCCAACGGAGGAAGAACTCAAGGAGATGGGACCCGAGTTCAACGAGCTTTGGAACAAGTACTTCAAGGACAAACCAGATAAACCTGTCATGTATGTCGTGCCCTTCGTTTCGTACCACTTGATCAAATACTAGCCATTCAAATTCAGGTTTGGATCCATTGTCTCTGGAGGTAAATTTTTCTGTTGGGGATTACTTAGACTGTGATAACACGTTGTATAGCTTACGCCGATCATTCTTTGCTGCCTCCTGGCAAATACATGACCATGTATGTCTTTGATCCTCGTTGAACTCAAATGAAAGGCTGATTGTTGTTTGCAGGTTCCAGTATCTGGTACGTCTTTTATCCAAGATGTAGATGGCTTAGCTACATCGGATTCTTCTAGGAATATCCTGCTAGTCGTGGAAAGGTCTGCCTTGCCTCAGTCAAAACTAGATCTTCTCCTCAACGTGGAAATAGATTCATATCTCTTCTGCTAATCCGTACATGGAACCGTTCTTCGACAGCGGATTCATGAATAACAAGGCAGACTTTGCGCCTATCCGATGGAGCTACAAGAAGACACGTGAGGTTGCTCGTAGGATGGATGGTATGTCAACGCTCACATCCTTGTCCTCCGAGTGGTAGAATCAAGCAATCGTCTACAGCCTTCCGTGGCGAACTCACGTCACATCATCCGCACTTCCATCCGGCCTCTCCAGCAGCTGCGCGTGATATTGACATACAGACGGCCAAGCAGCTCCTTCCTGATGGATTCACAGTCGGCATTCATATGGGTAAGTTATTGTGTAGATGCGTGGAGCTAGTAATAACGTCTTTGACCTGGTCTTGCAGGTACTTGGCACAAGTCAGTACGCTTTGGTAGTTCCAGCCTGGTTGTCGACTAAAGATCAATTAAAGGCCGGGAGAACCATACAACGCAACTAAAGTGCACGAAGACATCAAGTATTCTGCTGACGATGACAAGGCTATTGATGAATGGATCTCTGGTATGCCAAAGTCCTGGCTGTAATATTTTGATTGTGGAGACCTTACTACTACGACAAACAGATCATGTCGAAACTACCTGGCATTCGCTCGGTAAGTCTTTCGTTACTTTAGCTCCATCTGTTCACCATTTAACTGGAATTCATGTGTAGGGACTTGCGGTGCGTGATTTTCGTCTTTTTTTCCAAAGAAGAATCTCATAGAAATAGCTATGAAACCGAGGGAGGAAGGCGGTGTAGTCGATGGCCGGCTCAATGTCTATGGCACAAAGAACCTGAAATGTGTTGACCTGAGCATTTGCCCTGTATGCTTTCGGCTTAATCTCGGATCATGTCCAACTTTAGTGACGACCGTCTCCACAGGATAATCTGGGCACAAATACCTATTCTTCGGCACTCTTGGTCGGCGAGAAGGGAGCTGATCTTATCCTTGAAGAACTTGGTCCGTGCATTCCCTTTTGGAAGAACAGGTCTGTGCTGAAGCTTTTTGCAGGGCTCAAAGCGAAAATTCCCCATGCTCCTGTACCTCATGCTCCTGTTCCCAAGGGAGTCCCTGCCACTCAACTAGTTCGCTGAACGTGCTCACAAGAAAGTTAAGATTTCTAAGCCTAGTCTTCCTCTGCTATCTGAACGAACTGAACGAAATAAATATCAACACCATCATGTATATTTGGACCTTGCCCGAAATTGACTTTGTATTACGTACTCGTATCAAATGGCTTTCATTGGTCGTGGATGAAGTCACCACGATTGCGTACAAGAGCAGTTCGTCTTCTGCAAGTTCATAAGCCGTCCAAAATACGCAGAGTTGGTAGGAGAGTTTATGTGATAAGTGTTGACGGTCAGATTTGGCAATTGCATATACCTATGCACATCTATACTAATACCACTGGTCAACGCCAATCTCATACGAGAAGATCGCTTCGAAAGATTGGAAAGTTCCATCAACATCTTGGTATTCCGCTACCGCAACCTCTGGAATGTGTAATGTGTATTAGGGGCAGCGACGAATGGGCATCATTAGAAACAGAGTAACGGGCTTTGTAGAATAATACAGTGATTAGTCCTCAGTCACACTGCTTAGTGTATGTACGACTGTATTTATTTACCTGTAGAATAATACAGTGATTAGTCTACAGGGGGCGTGTTAATATAGGATCGTATGTAAGTATTATAGTGGCTCACCCTCAGTCACACTGCTTAGTGTATGTACGACTGAGGGTGGCGTCTGTGTGTCGTAGGTATAAATAGGAAAAATAAATAAAGTTTACCACAAAGACTGGCAAATAACGATCGCCAGTCCCTGTGGCTAAAAAGGCGGTAAAATATGTGAGCGGTATCCATAAAAGGCAAAACATATCTCGTGACTTGTGCTATGACGTACGTGCGCGTAAGTCCTCACTCAATAGGCTTTGTTACTCGAACAGGTCCCTTACTACCGGGACATCGGACTAGAAACAAGCCAAATTCGTTTTCTACTGACACGGCGACAGGGTCGCGTCGGACAACTCTTATTGTCCTTCTTTTCTGTCGAACTTGGATGCAGGACTGCCCCACCCGAGAGTAGTCACGTGACCATCAGTATACCTTTCATCACTGGGCGTCTTCCTTTTTCTCAGTCTAATCAACTGCTAAATCGGAGACGCTCAGCCTCATCGGTTGATTTAGCCTTCAGCGTTTTAGTCTGCTTCTAGTATTATCTGCTAGCTGCAACATTTTCTTCCTCGAATGCTTGATTTCTGACGTTCTCAGAGAAGGCTTTTGGTCGCTTTAAAATCCAGTCTCAATCTGTAAGCAACAGTGTCGTGGGTCCTCGCTGATTCTGATTCTAGTCTCAAGTCTGTTACGGCCCGAGTCTGTACCGTACTATTGTTTCTTTTTAGTCATAGGACCCATTCGTACGCGTCATCGACCTTCAATTTCCCTTTTATAAACCTACACACTTCAATCCCCGATGAACACGAGGTCAATCAAGTCACCCACAATCGAATCAGAGAACAAAAGCCATCTGTGATATTTCTGGAAGCTGTGCTCATTCACCATGTGGTTGCTTTGTCCGTGCGGGTCCGTACGGCTTTGATACGCCACACAAGGATCTATAAAAGCTCGAGCGGACGACGAAATTCCAACAAGCCCCTTGCCATACCACCACCACCGTCCTATCATCACTACTTATTGTACGCTTTAGTACTGCGATCGCACGCAGTGATGCTAGTATCCCTATGCTCATACCTCTTATCGTCGACCTGGCGATGAGGCATCTATCGCTGAGGCTGGACGTCAATGTATGTCTTTGTCCTCGTTTTTTTCAGTCAAGCCCTCACTCACTTAAATTATCTTTCAGTTACAGTGACGTCGCCACGCTACGCGCGTTCACACGATTTATCAATCTTACCCTCTGCTACTGTTCAAAAACTCGGACTCGGAGACAACAAACAGTCCCATATATCCCCTGCTAGATTACCTGTATGTTATGGAATCCGTACGCACAACCATAGAAGGTGGGGTGGGCGGGATGCTCGGGCCCCACCTGAATGACGGCCGTAAGGCTGGAGAGGCACCAGCCCGGCCACAGTGCTTTGGAGAATGTGCCCCCGTGGGCATATCGTGCGCTCTTCGGCTGGCATCTGCGAAGGGGGCTGATGCAGATGGACTTGCTAGGCCCCTAGATACCCTGGGGAGTGCAGATATGCATTGTACGTATTGAGATCGTAAGGCGGGCTCTAGCAGGCGGATGTCCCATGTCCTTGAAATATGCGCGGTTCGTTTGAGTTCGTTTCTTGTGCTTGTTCGCCGCCTAATGCCTCCTTCTCAGAAAGAACGACCGTCATCCGGGAGATCGCGCTAAGTTTCTTGCCACGACGGCGGGTCATTGTTCCTTGCCGGTACGTCGTGGGTCATTGTCTGGGTGGGCTTACCCTGTTTAGACTTGAGCTTAGCCCACTGCATAAATCAGTGGCATGTCGCCTTGCGTAAATTTTGCATTTTCCCACAACACGTCCTCGTTCAACTCTTACTGGTTTTCTAGAGCATCCCAACGCAACGACACACGATGACCCATACATACATAGTTGTGCTTATGCAAATGAATCGTACGTCTGCAATGGTAGTCGTCCTGAAAGTGCACTCATCCTGCGCCCAGATTTCGTTTGATCCTCAACGTAACGTACATCATAACGAATTATGACACGGGATCATCATTGATGATACAAACGATATCATCCTTATCCACGTCATTTTATGTAGAACACACCGCATATCAAGCACAGCGTTTCATTATTGCTTCAAAAACATACCGTAGACTAATAGGTACATGCTATTCTCATATGAAGTAGCGAAACATCGATCTTACAAGCCTACCAAAAAATCACATTATGTTGGGTACAAGGATAATACACATAGAGCACAGACCAATATCACAGGCAGATTGGCGCAGACACATTATAAAACCAAAACCAATCGCTATCCAGAGCACGCAGTATTATCACATCCACAAGAATTGATATGAAATTTCCGAACAACATACATTGGAGTTAACCACACCCTTACATCGTCCTCCGTCCTCGTGGCACTGTAATGAGTCGTAGAAAAGTTAAATGAAGCACAGGGGGAAACTGAAGTTAGCTGGTCCTACTTACAATATACAAAGGGCGTTGATACGCTCTGTTAGGGGAAAAAGAGGGGTCCTATGAAACAGCGAGAACACGAGAAGATATAAACCAGAGAAGGCCAATAAAGGCATCCTGAGGGGCCATTCTATCGCATACTTGGTCTGGGAAGCTCTCTTGGTGGTAAATATCAAGCGATGATTGTGATATTAGCATGGTGCTCAGGTGCTCAGAGTCCGATTTTAGCTTGATAGACGGAATACCCACACGGTTAACTATCTTACATAGGTATTTGTATGTATGGAAGAATAGGGCATTGTCTCATGAGAAGCTAGCCCAACTACCGCATGTGAATCTAACCTTGCGGCAACAGCCAAGGTCGCTTCTCCAAAGCCGAGGCGTGCCATACCACAAAGCTGTGGATGCACACCTTCACCTTTAGCGCCATTACTGTGATATTGCGACCGCGACAGGCGGGGGAGTATAACATAAAGACAAAGCTGGGGTATTTTGCGATTGCTGGATCCACATCACTCTCCACTAACCCACGAAGGATGTGTTTACCCATCTATTAAGCGCCACTCGACCGACGAAACGTTCCAGAGGACGGATTTGAACCGCAGGGGAGTACACGATCGCGGATGCTTATCTTACGTGCTTGCTGTTTCTCAGTCCGCACTAAAGAAGGCGGTGGTATCCATTGCCTATGAGCTTTTCATGCCCAAGCAGAATTATAGAGTAGATCGAGCGCAAGGAGAGCCTATCAGAGTTGCCGCCTTTTTTGATACTGTGATTCACTCCAAAATATAAAAGGGGGGATGCTGTGAAACCAGATATTGACGAGATATGATAAGGGCGAGGGGTGTTTTTACGGCGACTCTTGGCCGTGCCGTGCTGATATCAACAATATATATTTTTATGGTTCTCAATCATTTCTGATGGTTTACTCACCCTTATAAAAATGTGAAGAAATTGATGTTCAGCTTATGTTAGTCGCGATCGTCTTGATGACATCTCTAGATTTTCTTTTTCCATCTATGTACTCCATAATGTACAGGGCAGAGCAAATACCACGACCATGCAGAAAACATAATTAGACAGGCACGAAGAATCCATAAACACAGACCGCAAACAAAGCACATAAAAAATGGGCGTCTAAGACTACAGCAACTCAAGTCCACATAACCACAAGAACACAGCAATGCAAATACAGGTGAACATCACAATCCACATTCACAAAGGGCAAAGCAATCAAAATGAAATCACAGCATCAAACATCAAGCAACCACACCTCTCAGCCACGTCCTACAACCCTCGAGCGTCTCCTGGGGGTATAGGGGTATAAAAAACATGTTAAAAACCCACTCTACTTCCAACGAAAAAAAGTCCCCCCCTCCCAGGCGCGAAACGCGCAAAGGCAGAAACACACACAGAGAGATAGAGAGTGAGAAAGAAAGCAGACACGCTTACTCACCTCATCCATATCCATCAGCTCCACCAACTCTTTCTTCACATCCCTCAGCGTTCTCTCTGCCCTTTCTTCCCTCTCCCGTCTCCATTTACTCGAACCGACGGGCGGACCAGGCACAGCACACAGCTCGTACACATACCACGGTTCCATGTCTTCGTACCGACGCACGAGCATGACACATAATCCATTGAGGATTGCGGACGCGCTGAGGAGGGAGAGCGGGAACCTGAGGATGTCGGGTTCTGTTTGTCAGAGTACGGGGAATGGCGGAATGGTTATTAGAATTGTGTGTGATTCGAGGTCCACTTAAGTTATAATGTTTCACAACTAATCATAAATCTTTCGCGCAGGAAATAAGGGTCGCGCAGGAAATAAGGGTCCAGACAACAATTGGCGAATAACGACGTGATCGATCGTCCTTTAGACGAAGTCCACCAAGAGAAGAAGGGAACCTGAGAGAAGTACAACCAAAGCAACAGAATAACGAAGTGAATCCAAAGTCTCGGGAATACATGTATAAGCGCAAAGGAATAAAACTAGCCACTTTCAATAGACGTTAGGCATAATAGAATGAAAGACACATTCACTACCAGGCGTCCAAAACGAAGAATAGAGAATCAAAACAAGACGGAAAAAAAGGGAGGGAGGGGACAAAAAACGAAAGGAAAAAGGGAAGAATCAAGCATAAAACTCACCAAGCACAGCAGTACACAACACTCTCCACGTCTCCCTCTGCACCATATTCCACCCATCTCTTGATCCCCACGATCTCCATTCTCCATCCACTTTCGCGCTACACCCACGCCCACGCCCACACGCACGCCCACACCCAACCTCATACTCACACTCACACTCAGACTCCGCACCCAAGACCCTGCGGAGCGCAGGAACAGCCTCCCACACCTCACTCAACACGCCCTGTGGCGTATCCCCGAGTCTAAACTGCAGAGCACCCAACACGTCGCGGTGTGCTGTCTGTTCATTTGGACGTCGCGAGAACGAGAGTCAGAGTAGAATGTTTGCGTTTAGTAAGTGGGAAGCGAAAGGTAAACAGAGAGAGACAGCAAAGAGCAAAGAGCAAAGGAGAGAAAGAGAAAGAAGAAGAGGAAGAGGAAGAGGAAGAGGAAGAGGGAGTTAGCCAAGGCACACACCTCGAGATCATCGTATTCTACAGGCCCATGCGGTGCCATCTTCATGAATTCGTGCGCATATACGGGGAGGAGGGGATACAGGAAGTCGCGGTGGTACTGTGTGTTGTTTCGTAGACGTCAGCATCAGCGCACCCAACGACATATCAGAGACATATCAGAGACAGAGAGGAAAGAGAGAGGGAAAAGAGAGAGGAACGAACCTTGATACTAATACCCAAACAAGCAACACCAACATCCCACGTAACCAACCTCCTGCCTTCCTCATCCAACTCGCTTCCAAACGCCCATCCTTCCTCCTCCGCCTGGTCCCCGTCACCCGGACACACCCCAGATCCAGATCCAGATCCAGATCCCTCCGCAGACAGACCGACGAGCCAGAAAAATCTCATGAACAAATACGCAGCATGGAATCGCGTTTCGGGCGATGAAGAGAGTTGGTCGACGAGGTTCGTGCGGCATGGACTGGGTGTGTGGTTGTGTGTGTGTGTGTGGGCTTCGTTTAGGGTTAGGATGCGGGAACCTGAGCGGGATTGGGAGTCTGGGGTTGTTGTGATTGTCGGAGAGGACGACGAGACGCTTGATGGAGAGGTTATGGATGAAGGAGAAGGGGAAGAGCGATCGTGTGTGGGTGATACTGTGGTTGTACATGTCGTTGTGGAGGTCGTGGTAGAAGAGGTTGTGGATGAGCGGGAAGATGCGCAGGAGATAGAGACTGAGCTCGAGGTGGAGGCGGGACTGTTGACAGCTGTGCAAATATCGTTCCCGTCTTCGCTACCTTCCGTAGCCCTCTCTGGAGGAATGACCTATCATCCCATTCACCCACATGCGACTGACAAAAGGAAACAGCGAATCTCACCTCCATAAACCATCTAACGACTTCCTCCCTCAGATCCTCCCCGACACACTCCCATACCCACTTATCCTCCTTTTCTCCTCCCTCCTTGGTCGATAACCCATCCTGCACGCGCAACTGTCTCTCCCGCTCTACGAACCTCCGGATCCTTAAACGCGCCGGGGACTCGGTCGACATTGGCGGAAGTGGAAAGGGCGGTGCGATAGCAGGCACCGCCATACACTCGTCTGTGCATTTATCCTTGGTGTTCTTAGAAGAGCGCACAACGCCGGGATAACGAGCGTTGGGAGGAACGAGAATCGTTGTCGGGGAGGAAGGCGACGCGGGTGCAGTTGGGATTACGTTCTACGTGGATTTCTCTTAGAGGGACGAAAGCAGAGACGCATATATGCGCGAAAAGAAAGCTCACTTCCTTGTCGTCATCGGGAACTGACCTCAACGATGCAGCTCTTCTTAGACTTGCGGGTGTCTTAGCGAGGTTTGTCCTCAGATCCGTATGTGTCGACGTGCGCGTGAGGATCCTGGGTCGTTTACGCGGTGGCTCAGAGTCGTGTTCTTCCTCCATTGGAAGTGCATCCAAGTACGACGAAGCACGGTGGATGATACGGGAGCTGAATCCAGGTTTGGCTTTTCTGTTGGTAAGTGAGTGTATGCGTGGCAGCGGAGAGCTCTGAGGCGAGGACGAAGCAAAGACAATAGGACTGAGATCGAAGAATGGAGACGTGTTCAGTTCAGCGGCAGAGTCGAAAGAGATAGAGCTAGTGCAAGAGAAAGAGTTCGTTTCAATGTCTGTATCGGTCTCAGTGTCAGACGCAGAAGAAGAGCAAGACAAAGCCTGCAAGTCAAACGTCGCCTGGAATGTGTTGATAAAGTCTCGAGCATGAGCATCTCCACAAGGCGCCTTGTGGTCCTCTTCCTGGCGGTGTTTCTCGACGTCGCTAAGCAGCTCTCTCAGACGACGCGTGAAGACTTGGTCTGCAGCACAGGACCCGCTTTCGCTAAGCTCTAGCTCGACAGTGGTCGTGCTCCCGTCTGACCACGAAGGCGAGCTAGATGAGATAGGGTGTGGAGGCGTGCTGGAGAACGCAAAGCCCGGTGGAGGACTGGACGACTCCATAGAGACGCCGGGAGGGCTTGAGCTTGCCATGGCAAGAAGAGAGCAGCCATCCGTCAGTTCCGGATAATCTTCCCTATCTATTTCTACTAGTGCTCATACCAAATAACTCTCTGCTAGTATATCGGTTAGTACACGCGCCTGTCATTGACTTGGCACTTCGAACGCGCGAAAGCTGGGTTCGACTCCCAGGCAGAGAGAAATTTTTTATTCTTTAACTAGTCACATGCATTGTTTGATTGCGCACCGTATTCTCTCAATCATTCAATTCAGATACCCACAGCCCGCTCGTTATCTTTGCTCTTCCCTTAGTCTGAAATAAGGCCTGTATTATTGCAGGAAGGGAGAACTAGGAAAAGCACGCCGAATTGGGCATGGAATATTAGTTATATTCCATGCCTAATTGGGCGCAGTATGTGGTAGTAGCTACAGGTGCAGTGCTCTTAGCAAATAATTCTCTGCTAGTATATCGGTGAGTACACGCGCCTGTCATGAGCTTGAAGATTGTAACCGCGCGAAAGCTGGGTTCGACTCCCAGGCAGAGAGATATTTTTCTTCCTTCACTAATCATGGCCTGTTGCAATCAGTCAATTCAGATACCCACTATATCTACACCTCAGGTTCAGCTATGGCCTTCACCCCGGGAGATCACATTCCACTGCAACTCCTACTCAACTTCGCGGCTAGATTCCTCTGGTAAGCCGTAAAGCTCTGCATAAGGATCCCACCGCGGATCTTGGTGTCTCTCATACTCCAAGATATTTGCCACTTTCTCAGCTGCTTCCTCCCCATATACCGTCGCAATAAAAGCAAATATTGTATCCAATCCAGCGCTCACTCCTGACGAGGTCCATACATTTCCATCAACGACCCATCGCGCATGTGCCACCCACTTCACCTGCTCCCTCTGCGCCGTCTCTGGCACCCACTGCATCTTATTCGTCGTAGCTCTCTTACCATCCAAAACGCCACTGCGCGCTGCTATCCCCGCACCATTACACACAGTGACGAGATACTGAAGAGAAGGATACACCTTGGCTACAAAATCGATTGCGCTCTGTATACCTGGATGCATCGCTCCGACCCCGCCTGGAACGAGGAGCACATCAAGAGGCGGGGCTTCCGCAAAAGTGTGAGTCGGGTTAACCGATTGTCCAAAGTCTGAACCGATCGAGTTCGGGTACGGAATCTTAGTGGATACAGGATCGAGAGTCTCAGCAAGGATGGACAGCTTCATCGGAAAATAAAGCGATAGCGTATTAAGTGCGTCCAACGGACCAAACGCGTCGAGTGCTTGGAATCCAGGGAACACGACGATTCCAAAGTTGACAGGTACCGGACCTTTCGGGCGTCCCTCTACAATTCTGTTCCTTAAGATTGGACAGTCCACCCACGGTCTTGCGAGCTGCTCACCTGCAGAAATTTGATTTCTCTCCAAGGCAAGCTTGACCTGATCCTTGATTTCCATAATGGCTGGCACGGTGAAAAAAAGGGATGTATTCTAACCCACTTATACATGTCCGAAGATCCGTGAAGACAGGTAGTTAGGTAATAAACCGTGGCAGATCCTACCCCAGGCGTACTTCACCGGCATAAAGTCCCCTTGGGTTTCTCACGTACCAACACGTACCAAACTGGGATATACTCGTTGACAACAGCCATTTGTAGAGTAAGACAGCAAGTGCAATAAGATATTGTACGACCGAATTCATTACCTGTAGAATATTACCACCAAGTGCTCTATGGGAGGGATATTGTTCGACTGGGGGTGGTGGCGATGCGTGTATGGATACCTATCGAAAACAAATCATAATTCGCAATACCATTGACCCAACAACGTGCCGATCGCTATGCACTGCATCCGAACAATCTACAGAATATTTAAAGAGAGCTTTGACCTCTAAAGCTCATAGCTTATGTCTTGACAGAGTTATATCGTGATAATCATGGTCACCGAAACAACCCCTTTTTGATTGCGAATGACGAGTCAAGGGCTAAGCGGATGTGGGTAAGATTGATTTCACAAAGTGGAAACAGCCAGCGGTTGTCCACTTGTTTTAAAATCAGATTGCGAGGCCCAGCGACTCAACTCCATCATAAAATCATGCATAAATAGGGGAGCCTATGAGGTACTAGCAGTAACGACTATTAAAAAGGAGAAGCGTGCAAGGACAATGCGATGAGTGTATATCCATTTTTGCCGCCGTAGAGAAACTTGTAGTGGTGTAAAAAAAGGGGGCAGAACTATCGAGTACGAACACGAGTAAAAGCATGAAAGCATCGTCGATGTAGGTTAATCATAGCGTATAGATCATAATGGAGAGCGAAGAGCGAACAGAGTTCAAAAAAAAAGAAGAAATGAACTCTCATCATCCACTTACACAATGCCCTTGATCAGCATCGTTTCCAAACGACAAAATTCGGGGACGATCGCAGCGTAGGTCATGAAAGCATCCACGTCGGAATCTGCAACTTTCGCCAATCCAATTTGGGCTTCACCATCTGCTGTTGGCAGTGCGACGACCGGTGTTAGTGGCGTCGGGCTGGTGAGAGCGGTCCCTAAGCCGCCGGTGCTGGTACCGGAGAAAGAGCCGGCGGACAGCATATTAGAGTCTGGAGTCGTAAAGGCCGTTGAAGGCACAGAAAGTGCAGGACTCGTCAGACTTGCAACCGATTCGGTAGTCGACGTCGTTTGTGTCCTCGCCCTGGAACCAAAGCCCAGTTCTCCACCAATCACCCCTGTCCCGAAAGCTCCAAATTGGTTTCCTCCAACAAAACTGCTGCCTCCAAGTCCCGAAGGAACACGTTCTTGTTGCTCACGTTCCCTCTTCTCCCGCTCCAACTCTTCGTCTTCCTCCTCCTCGACAAACACTGGCGAAAGCCCCAATCCCGACCTGCTCGGTCCCACGCTCAACGTCGTTCCTCCCAAGCCATACGATGACGAACCAATGGGACCCGCAGTCGTTGTCCCACTTCCGCTATTGCCTGAAACCGCGCCATTGACATTGGTTCGTGGTGCCACACCATTACTTGCAACCCATCTCTTGGTCAACACCCGCCTTCCTTCCTCTTCAAAACCAACGAGGCCTACACCCATCCCATCCCGGTCTCTTGCCCATACCCACCGCGCGACGTACGCCGCACCAAGTGCTGCACGCCCTGGGAACCCGCGAGGAGGTGCGTTACGGTATGGCTCAATTTGTGCGCCATCAACTTGTGAGGCAGGCACGAACACTGGGGCATTAAAGATATCCCCAACTACGTTCACAACTGAAGGGAAGTTTGCTGCAGAACCAGTAGCGAGTACACGTGACGGGAGAGGTGCTGGATCATATGGGTCAAAGGGGAGACCTAGGCTCGACGTGTTTGTGGTAGAAACTGATTGCGGTGCGGGTGAAGAGGATGCGGTGGGTTTACGCGGTGCACCGAGGACGCCTGTAGCAGCCATGCGGGCCCATTTGACGCGGAACGCGAGAATTTGGGACTCGATGAGACAACGAGGGTTCGCTCGAAGATCACGAAATTCGGGAACGCGAACGCCCGTCTCGAAGCGGACGGCAGTGTTCTGGAGGTGGGAGAGTGGATAGATGTCGCTTTGGAGGTAGAAAAAGCTAAAGAGCTTGTCATCGAGCCTGAGTTTTTATCGTGATAAGTATAGCTAAATGAATACGGATGATTTCACTGACCCTATCGAACCTCCGGGTGGTACAATTGCGACTAGACGATCAAAGGCACTCCAACTTTTGGTATATTTATCACGAACGTACGCCCGTGGGATGTCCGCGTTTCTGCTTGTGATGACAGCAATGTATTTTCGCTTTTCTCCAGCATCCTGAGCAGGATGGGGAATGAGGTGATACAGACGGGTTGGGATATAGTGTTGCGCAGGGGTCATGAGGGTGTCCATGGGTCCAAAAGAAAGTACGGCGTCATTGGCAGAAGGCAATAAAGAGAGATAAGAAGACAAAGAATCCGACGTGAAGGGAGAGACAATGGTATCTACGACATTTAGCGAATTAGTTTGTAGGGGCAAAGAGAAACGGTCACATACCAGGTTCAAATCCATAGCGTTCCACGAGGTATCTTGAGACGTTTCCCGCGCGCCTTCCACCTCCAGAAACGTCTACATCACCGAGCCAACCGCGCACTCTCCTTCCCTCTTCTCGGCTACCACCCACGATATCAAGAACATTCTCATCCCAGAAACCAGAGGAGGCAGGTTGCCCTGGATTCAGAGCATTGACATTCGCACCATGCACCCACATTCCCGTGGTACATGCCTCTGCTTCGCCCATTCCCATCCACTTGCCTGCGATTAGACTGCTCATGAAAGCACTCGCGAGTTGGACGCGACCGGTTCGTGCCCAGACTTCCTGTGGCCAGGTTTCTCGCACGCGCAAAAGTTGTGCAGCGACTAGAGATGCACTAGCGCAGGTTCCAACACGGCTGGCCATGTGATCTGGCCCACCAAGAAGGGTCTCGATTGTAAGAGCATGTGTGTGTGAGGATGTGTCTGATGCAGTAGGTACATTTGGTAGAGAGAACAAATGAGCCGGGAAATGTTTATGGAGAAGAACGCTGGGATCTAGGGAGGAAAATGAAGGGACTGTCGTCGATTTCCACCAAACAAGCGCATGCTAGGATAGATCACAAAATCACATTCAAAACTCTAATATACTATCACACGCGGTTTCTCACCTGGGCGGCACCTCCAACGGATTTGATTCTCGTTAGGTCATGGTTTCGTGATAGTTTTTCGAGGATGAGGTCTATCAGCAGAAATCACGTGAGTACGCTGATCCAAGATCATAATATACAAGATCGAATTCAGTTGAACGGACAAAAATTTTGGTTCCGTTTCAAACGAGAATGAACAGTCCAATCATATTGACGGACTTACCAAGTCCTTTGATCCACATTTCTATTGGAGTCGTGTAGGCATCACCTGGATTTGTAAAGATTCCACCATGGGTTCTGTATGTCCTTGAGCATAAGTTATTATTGAAGCAAGAACGAGGACGTACTGGTATTCCGGTAGCTCTGTATCAAATTCCACACTTTCCACTCCAACAAGATCAAGACTCTCATCGACAATGGTCGCCCGCAGCTGGTCCGTAGCCAATTCGAATCCCAGGAAAAGGGCCTGCCCAGTTTTATGCACGGTCGGCATTGTTTTGAAGGATGTGGTATCGTCGTCGTAATTTCTGGCGTGAGATGAGACAGGTAGGAGCGAGACGCGTGGCGATTTGATAATGAACGAACGAACGAAGTGCCAGCGCACGTCGTCCACTGGAAAGATGAATCTCTGCCTGTTCGATTCTCAGGCCATTCGCGTCGCACACCCATCACGTCCGTTTACGTAATCGTCCATTTTCGGTGCTTTCTCACGCTCTGCAAATTGAGAGCAGCATCTGACCCAAACTTCACATTGACTTCATGCCATTTCCGTCTGGCCCCGTCAACCACGACGCCTCAATTTGACAATCTGGCCTTGTGGTACTGTCATCTGATGAAGTGTTATCTCGGTATCAGCCGTCCTGGGGTGATGGAGTGGAGTTATCGATCCTTCGCTGTCTGATATGATATTAGCTACTCCTCGAGGTGAAGTCTATTAACGCATGCCTTGAGATGTCGAATAAGAGGAACATTTCTCAACTTGAACATGATATGTCAACGGCCCAGGTCACGATAAGGTTATGAAAGTCATTGATTACCTGCTGGTTCACATCTCGACGCGCTCTTAAAAGAAATTAATGGCAATGTTAAAAAAAAACTGTACAAGATATTGGTTATGACTTTACCCTGACCTGGGGTTGAAGGAGCAGCCATATTATCTCTGCGTGTTCAAAACAGTTCCATGAATGCTCTCTGACTCGCTGAATGTAGATGAAGATTTTCCCGCAGTCAGGGTCTAGGTGTACGTAGATCTGTCTAACAGTAGATATAGTCGATTTGAGTCATTTAGCACATCTCTTGAACTCACTGGTTGCAGAGAATTATATTTCTTGGCAAAACAATGTAAAAACACTGTAAAAATAATCCAATTAAATTCACAACTTTATTTGAATATTTCTGGCAAAAACTATAGAAAAAATATCTTAACTGAACTCAAAAGAATTAGAGAACAAATTGCCACAGGATGCTTGCTCTGATTCTTAGGTTCAAGAATGATTAATATAGTTCTCTCCAATGCATTTGAGAGAATCAGACCAAAGTACCATTCAAAACTTGGTTATAATATTTTTTCTATAGTTTTGACAGAAATATTCAAATAAAATTCTGAAATTAATTGGATTATTTTTACTGTGTTTGTACATTGTTTTGTCAAAGAATATCATTCACTGAACCTACACTTCAGGGCATGCCAGAGATTTCTGAAGAAACAGCTATTAAAAACAGGTCATGTAATTTTTAATAAGTGTTTCTGCAGAAACTTTTATAGAAATTTCCTAACAAGGCAATTTTTTTTAGAATTTTCTAGAGAAATACTTGTTAGAAATTATCTGACCTGTTTCTAATTGATTTTTCTCCAGAAATCTCTGGTATGCCCTGAAGTGCCAGTGACTTAATCAAGATTCACTGCTAGCACTGAAAGATATTTCTATTGGAAAAAGTGTAAAAAAACATGTTATACCATTTCTAAAGTGCCAATTTCAAATAGAAAAAGGCAATTTGCTTTGTTTAAAGACTTTTTCTTTTAAAAATTGGCACATGAAAAATAGTATAACATGTTTTTTTTTATACTTTTTTCCAATGAAAACATCTTTCAGTGCCAGCAGTGATTGACATACTTTTATGGGTCAATATAGAACTGGTTTGTAGAACCTTTGACAATGTAGTACAATCATGATGTATTCTGAGGGCTTGTTATAGCCTTGAGGAAGAAATGCAGGTCTTTTATAATGCCCTGCAATAGAGACTAGCACTGGATACAATAATGAAGGAGTTTGTCTCCAAAGTTAAGGCTGTGGGAGCTACAGCCTACTACTTGGAACACAGCTCATCAATAGTGTAGAATGGACAGTGAATTCCACAGTCACTCTAAGATAATGGAGACAGACCTGTAGAATGTAAGGTATTTAGTAAGAAGGAAAGTGAAACTAATTAAACGATTTTGCCCTCAGTCATTTCTAAGATCATTGCAGAAAACTGAGGATGGCATTTGTGTATCTCTAGTTTATCCAGGCATCAATAATCAAGGGTTAATGATAAAAATTAACAAATACCAATTGTTTCCCTATATTAGAAGAGGTTATAAGAGATATAAAAAAAATATAAAAATTCAATTTTCTTTCAGCTTTCTGTGCTAATATTTAAGAAAGGTCTACTATTTTTAGAACCAAAATCTCATGTCTAATTAATCAATCACAGCATAATGTATATGCTTTAGAGTAAACATTCAATTTACTTGATAACTAAAGTTCAAATATCAAAAGTTGATTCAAACTTGAGAATATCACATGCTTTAAGTACTTGTAAAATCATAAGACCATACAATAACTGTGGTGTAGCAGCAACATCCTCAAGTCTAAACCTCTTGAGTGGCCTCATGCTGATAAATACTGCAGCAAGAGGCTATGGATTTGAACTGTGTTCTCCATCTACCCCAATCACTACCATAGGAGTATTATGGATCAAAAAATTTATGAGTCCTATACTATCTCTTAGACAAAAATCCAAAATTTATGCATAAATGCATTCCTGCTCCTTGGTAACATGAGAATCTGATTCTTTTACAAAAGTGGGTCACACTGCAATATCTCAGCCCATAAAGGTTGTCCATTGAGAATTGTCTATAGTGTCCACAGTAATACTACTAAAAAAATTGTGTGATTATATTGTAATGATTTTTTTCCACAATGAGAGACATAGTCTTGTCTTGAGCAATAAAATGACATTTTTAGCTTAGGTGTTTGAATTACAATATTTTTTGCTTGGCAATATTCAATGCATACTTGCATGTCTTTATCAACTTGCTGGTGATAGGACCCTATACAGGCTAGGCATCAGTTCTGGACACCTTGCTGTGCTTCTTCCAAACTTGGCACACATGATTTATTTATTTTAGGCCTTATCTGATGGTGTAACAGAGTTACAGTTTTAAGTGAGCTTAGTGTTCACACTACACTGAATCAGACCAGACTGGTCTATTGGCAATGTAGTATACAACAAAAAATAAGCTGATTAATAAGCAGCAGATACCTATGTATTTATAATTATGTAAATAATATTATATTATAGTAAATAGAATATAATATTTTAATACTAAACTAAGTAAAAGCTATATAGCCAATGCCACATAGCGAACTATGCTACACACTCCCCAATCAGACCAAACTATAGTCTCAAAGCACCACAACAGTCAGGCCATCGGTAAGTTAGGGACGGGGGCAATTGGGAAGTCCCTGGGCTTCCAGAATGGATTGGCAGTCACATCATCCATATCATAGCCAAGGAGTTCATCCTCAGGTGTGGGCTCATGCGAAGTGCTCAATGGCCCTGCTATGGACAGGGCATTGTCATAGTCCTGTAGAGGAGACAAGGTAAGAGTGGGGTCAAAGGTCAGCCCCAGAGTAGGTGGTTTGGAATCAGAAAGATTCTCATTGTTGGACAGGTACTGGTGCGTCCAGAGCTTGTGGGCATGAATATCTTGCCTGATGAGGAGATACATTCCCTTTGTAGATGCATCATCAAAAGCACAATGACTCTTCTGCTACTGAAGCATTAGGCATTGGCAATTGCCAATGGTAGCCTCACACCACCTATCCTACTGAGCAAGGGACTGAGGTGTCCCGTAATGGTTGAGGCATTGCAGCCTCTCATTGTTGATGGCAGCCGCCTCATTGTAGAGCCAGTTGTTGCCAAAGAATATGTGGGCCAAGTAGGTGACCCCAGAGGTATAGGCATGGTCAACCCAGCTGACTGAAATTTGATTGTAAAGAAGGACATGTAACATATCCAAAGTGGTGAAAATGGAAGCTGATGCCTCCGGGATGTCCACAGCCCAAGCCTCAAAATTAAGGTTGTCGGTGTGGAGGGGCACAAAGGATTGTCCCATAGCTACCTTGTATTCAGCAATGGCCTCTTTGTAGAGGCCTGGCCATGCAAACATATAAGCCAGGTACTTGTGCACCGTGGTCTTGGAGGGGCCACTAGTGCTGATAGCACATATAAGCACAAATCCAAAGAGGCTGCGCCAATAAATGTGCATGGCACAGTCCATGGCCAGATTGGTTCACATGATTGGGCATTCCAGGGCATTCATAGAGAAGGGCATATGAGCCTAGGTAGTCCAAAGCAAAAGGTTGCTTTGGATCAGGGGGAGTCAGGCTGACAAAGACAAGCCTCCCACTTTTCTTGTGGCAATAAATCTGCAAAGGAGCAATCATTTGCAGGACTTTTTCCCACTCTTTAGAACTCATAAAGGGTACCGCAATAGTCTGGTACGGGGCCTTGTTGAGTAGTTGAGACATTACTCTGTCTTAGGCAGTAGAGTGGCAGTTCAGAGTCACCTATTTAAATTTGTTGAGCAAGAGATAGCCCAACTGATGCTGATGGATTGGCGTAAACTGTTGTTCACCAGTAAATAGAGCCTGCAGAGCTCTCAGGGGCTGTGGGGGAACCCATGAGGTGCAACTTGGTACACCTTACTGTTGTGGGGCGTATGTGTGGCATTGCCCTCCTTGTCAGCCTCGAAGGCCCTGGCTGCGTGGGCTTCTTGCCCTACAAAGATAGTGTTGGTCACTGGAGACTAGTAAAATTGGAGAGACAACCCTGTGCTGAAGAATGAATGCTGGCGCTCAACAGTGTGATCACAATAGATTACAACACCAAGCGCATCAGGAATGCGTCTGGTCTCATCTTCAAGGAGAGCAGCTCCCCATTTGGTGCTATCTTGCACCCAACAGTCCATCTTGGCCTGTCAATTACTGTTGCACCTCTTGCATGCCATATGTTGTGCTGCAGTCTTGTGTAGCACAGGGGATTCTATACAAGCCTCTTCAGGCTCCTCATCCTCTTGCATGCCATATGTTGTGCTGCAGTCTTGTGTAGCACAGGGGATTCTATACAAGCCTCTTCAGGCTCCTCATACCATTTGTCATCAGAAAGTGGGGATGGCAGCCTCTCTAGCACAGATTTCTCTATATGTAGATCCATTGCCCACACATACCAAGAGTATTGGGCTAGAGGGCCCTCTACCAATACTGTGGGTAAGAAGGGGATGTTAGCCCCTGTGTAGTCTGCCACTTATGAGCAGCCAATAGGGCAAGGAGATTTGTTTTGCGCTGAGCATGTGTATGATCTATGTCGTCTATCATCTGGCTAATGAGGACAATAGCCTCCACATTTAAGAGAAATAATGAGTCTGTGGGTACGCTGTACCTGTTGTTCCCCAGGCATTGGAGGAGAGTAGCCAGGACTAAGTCCTGGTTGAGACTGGGCTCAACAGCCCATGCTTTTCCTTTGTTGTGTCGAGGGTGTGACTTTTCTTCCAAGCTGGGCTCAGGTTGGTGCAGCATTTCCAGCCATTGTAACAAGGAGAGCCTGGCCAGGCTCTCCATCAGTGCATTGGCCAGAGATATGCTGCTTTGTTCTGCAGTGAGAGCTTCTACGCTCTCAATGGCCACAGTGATAGGCTTCTACTCAGGCTGAGCGCATCAAGGGACATTACAGGTTGACTGGCACTTGACATACTGGAGATTTTAGCGACCGGCTTGGATACAGAATAACCTTTAGCCCCTGGCACTCTACTGCAGTACTTACTCAGTCAACTTCATCACCAATCATTGGCCCTTTAGCACACCCTATCCAGCCACTTCAAGAAATTAAGAGGCTTAGAACTCATAGCGCTAGCACAATGGTGGAAGTTGACTCTGACCAAACCCCAATCAATATCAAAAGAGGTTAACTGTTGGTGCTGTCAATCACTGAGGCACCTCAATCAGAAGTCTAAAAGAATCAATGATGATGAGAGAGGATACAGGCAAACCTGACATTCAAATCCATCAGAAGAGGGAACAATGTTTAGTGCTGGGATTAGTGCTCACAGTGTCTGTCAAGAATTTTCTGACCATACTCTGGAAGGGCCTGACCAATTGGATTGCATCAAAAAGTGAGCAAACTCATATAATTTCTAAGTGGTTTTAGAGTTGCCATTGGTTGTCATTACCCATGTGCTACAAGATGCTGTTGACAGGTGGCCATTAGCTACAATCACAAGGAGAGGTGCTAGAAGGTAGCACTGCAAATGGACATACCTAAAATAGAAAGTAGCGCACAGTATATAAAATAGCTACTTAACATGTATATAATAACAAATCGGAAGCACACAGTTACACTTAACGTTCAAATCATGCTAGCACTACTTAACTCTGTCACTACATTGGATGCTAGCTTTGTCTATCTTGCCTTCATTGTCTATGGTGCCACCTACAGGCACACTATGCTGCACTATTTGTTTTCTTTATATCTTTGCTTCAACTTTGATGCTTACCATTTGCTAAGTAGTATCCGAGGCGCTAGCGTTTAGCGCATCATCCTATCACCTCTGCTTGAGCACACCAGGACCCTGTCAGGACTCCTCATAACCTTGCATGCCAGGTGCTGGAGATGGTGTATACTGTGTATGTGTCCAGCGCACCCAACCACAGTTGGCATCATCAGTGGGGGCCTGCACAAGGGATGCTTGGCATCCCTCTAGGGTGTTGGCTGGTACTGTGGTCGACAGGGAAGCCGACTTGCCTCCCTTGGTGAATGCCTCATATGAGGCATCATACTGGGGCATCCCACCCCAAGCTCCTATCCAAGCCGGAGGGTTCAGCATCATTATGGGCGCACCACCCATGTCAGGGTAGTACACCAGGACGGTATACTGGGGCAAAGGATATGCCTCTATTGCTCCCTCCACCAGTATGGGGGCAAGCTGCCTCTATCCTGGCACTACTTGGGGGCTGAATAGCCTCCTGTACTGCTGTTGCTGGGATTGACCCTCAGCATGATGTGGCGCATAAGTGCCTGCTACTGGTTGTTGAGGCTGATAGCTGCCTATAGATGCATTTTGGGGCATAAAGTTGCCCTGCATGAGTTGGTGTGGCTGATAGCCACTGATCACTAGCTGCTGTGGCAGGTAGCCCACCACTAGTTGTTACTGCTGCTGTGGGAAGCCCACAGCCTGTTGCGATTGTCCCCACTGAGGCACATTTTGAGTCAGTGGGGGAGCCATCTGCCCCCCTCTTCAGCTGATGGTAAGACCAATGGCAACAACTCCAACTGCCGCTGCTGATGCTCACTGAGGTCTATGGGCATGCTGTCCATGGTTGAGGAAAGAAAGGGAAAAAAGAAATTTTGAATTTTAGACATGTCTCAGCCACAGTTGCTGACCAACTCAGCTAAGCCGCAATTGGCACTGCCAATCAAATTAAGCACTGGTGCACTTACCTAACTGATGTGGATGCTTAACGCCCTTCAACTCCAAATAGTGGTCAAGTGCCACTAGCTTGGAGCAATGGGAGTATGGCTCCTATATTGTGTTTCTAAGGGACCATTGTACCTCAAACTCAAGCATTGATAGGCTTCTACTCGGACTGAGTGCATCAAGGGACATTAGAGGTTGACCAACGCTTGACACACTGGAGACTCTAGCGACCAGCCTTGGATACAGAGCAGCCCTAGCGCTGGCACTCTAGGGCAAGACTTATCCATTCATCTTAATCACCAGTATCAGCCCCTCAGCACACTCCACTCATTTACTCTGAAGACCAAGGAGGCTCAGAACTCAGAGCGCTAGCACAATGGTGGGAAGTTGACTCTGACCAAACCCCGATCAATACCAAAAGGAGTTAGCAATTGGCACTGTCAATTACCGAGGCACTTCAATCAGAAGTCTAAAGGAATCAATGATGACGAGGCAGGATACATGCAGACCCGACATTCAAATCTATCAAAAGATGGTACAATGTTTAGTGCTGGGATTAGCGCTCATGGCATCTGTTGAGGATTCTCTGACCATACCCCGAAATGGCATGGCCAATTAAATTACATCAAAAGTGAGCAAACTTGTACCATTTCTAAGTAGTTTTAGAGTCACCGTTGGTCGCCGTCACCCATGTGCTGCAGGTCGCCGTTGACAGGTGGCCGTTAGCTACAACCACAAGGAGAGGCGCTAATTGGTAGCGCCATCGATGGATTTATTTTGGAAATACCATAGCGCATAGTATAAAAACTAGCTACTTGCCATGTATATAGGAACAAATTATAACCTCTTGAGCACCCAGTTACACTTAGCATTCAAATTGCGCTAGCCTTGCCTGACTTTGTCAATAAGTTTGGCGCTAGCTTCATCTATCTCGTCTTTGTCATTTACAGTGCCACCTACAGGCACACTACGCTGTGCTATTCGTCTTATTCTCTATATCTTCATCTAAACTACGATGCTTACCATCTGCTAGGTAGCACCCAAGGCACTATTATCTAGCGCATCACCCAACCACATCTGCTCAAGCACACCGGAACCCTGCTGGGACTCCTCACAAATCTATATGCCAGGCACTGGAGATGGCATTATACTGCGTATATGTCTAGTGCACCCAACCATAGCTGGCGTCATCAGCATATTCTGCTTAGTCCACTGGTGCCCTATGATGCACTCAACAAACCATTTGTCATTGTCTTGTGCCCCAAAGTCATAGGGGCCCAGGATCGCCCTGTTAGGGAATAATGTGTTGTCAGACATGCTATATGGTCACAACAGCAACATATAGAACTTTGGAACAATTTGTTGTTCCTGCAATGCCTGAGGCAGCTCCAGCACATAGTTGGAGGTACTTGGCTCTGCGTCTAGCATGTGGTATGGGCCTACTCATTTCGGGCAGAGTTTACTTGCCCATCTCTTTGGAAGCCTCAGGTTATGCGTTGACAGATAGACCAATGCTCCCACTGGGTATGTTTGCCTACAGTGATTGGCGTTTTTCACCTGAAAGACTTGCATCTTGATGATGGCATCATGCACTACTGCAATATTCTCCAGGGCCTGCCTGGAAAACTCGACAACTCCTTGGTGGGCCACCACATCCACACAAATTTTGTGCAGCGTGGAGGGCAAGTACCCTCTATTCAGCTCAAAGGGTGCATACCCTGTTGTTTCTGAGATACTCACATTAATTGAAAACTCAGTAAGTGGGCACCAGTCCACCCAGTCTCATTGATCAGGGCAAACAACTGCTCTCAGGATCTGGCCTGTACTGCAGTTGGCCCACTCAGTCTGCCCATCTGTCTGAGGATTGAATGTAGTTGACATAAGGAGTCTAGCTTCTAATAGCTTGTGGAGTTCTCTTCACCATTGCAATGTGAATTTTGAGACATGGTCACTCACAATGGTACTAGGCAGACCATGCAGCCTAACAATCTCTCTGAGGTAGATCCACAACAGCTCCTTAGCCAACAGCGTTGTTCACACCGGTATAAGATGCACCATGCTTATCATGTGGCATATCACTACCCAGAGGTAATCAAATCCTTTAGACTCAGGAAAGGAACCTACAAAGTCCATTCCAATGGAATCTCAAGGCTTTACCAGCATGGGTAGCTAGTGCAGCTTCCTGGCCAGAGATCCAGGAGGCAACTTTGCTCTCTGACATGCTGCGCATGATACGCAGAGCTTGATAACCTCCTGGGCCATGCGTGGCCACCAATACCATCTACAGATGTATCCCAATATCTATGCAGCACCAAAGTGCCCCACCAGTACATGGGCCTGGTCCAGTACCCGCATCACAATAGCTTATGTACAGGGAAGGCAGACCACTGCCACTCCTTGACGGTTTTCCATTGTGATCAGTCTGTCAGGCCCCTGCCTGAAATGAGAGTGGTCATCAGGACTGGTGAGTATCTCAATGAAGAGAGTCATGTCCATACTCCCGCACCACTTCCATACAGAAGTCATTGTTGCCCAGGTATAACGGAGTTACACGTGTTACTAGCGTCAATGATGCTATAATCATTCAGTAGAGTATTATGTAAGACAACATCTTGTTTTCACTCTAGTACTAGTCAAATCCGATACTGTGGTCTGATTTAGCACTGTGTGATACACACAAGATAGTTCTATCTTGTAACCCCAGGTTACATTTTTTTAAATCTTCCGCTATCGGCTTTAGACTCTAAGCTTGTTACCGACTAGGCAACTCTCATCAAAACCTCTTGATTTTCTGTTGGCATCACATCGAAAATGTGCTTCCATGACTGGTTCTCTTGATCTGGACCCCCCTTTCCCAACTGCAGACACAGGTGAACCATCTGTGCTTCAAGCGGGGAAGATGCAATCTGCATCTGCATATCAACCCCTGCCAAAGCGGGATGAGAAGATACCTTGCAATGTCAGCACGAGCTTTGGAATGCCTGGTGGGCTATCCATATCACGGATGATGTCCATTGTACGACCTGGTGGTAAACCAGGAGAGAGATCCGTGGTCTCAGGAATGTCGCTGCTAGCAAGCCAAATGCCTTCATTGATGTATCTGGTATTGCCTGAGAGCTCGTCAGCTCATTCGGAGGGTCAACCGGACATTACCCAGTATTCGGAAATAGTACAAGGCAGCGTGTTTGTGCATAGTACCCCATTTCTGGACTGCACCTACTGAATGGCATTTGGAATATGTGGCTGATGCTGCCACTGAACTGGGACCGTCGTCGCTGACGACACAAGGACAGAAGCAAGGACCAGCAATAGTGGTCAGTAGGGAGGATGATGATGTCATAAGGTTGGACAAGGTGTTGATAGCGCCTGGAATTCCAGAGTTGCACAAAAGGGCTGGCAAACAGCTGCAGGTGAGGCATGAAGGCCTCAGGAGAGTTATGGACTTAGAGTCTGAGCTGGAATCCTCAGATGATGAGGAAAGCAAAAGGTCGCACTCGACCTTGTCTATCCAGTTACAGCTGGTGTTGGACCGATATCTGTCGGTTGCGAAGGAGTCAATGTGAAAGCGTCTGCAGCTTTATGTAGTAAAGCACTTACAGTTGCTGGCTGCTAGGAGCCACGATGTACCCCATGCAGATTCGAATGAATATATCAAATTGTTTGTGCATATCTTTGAACTTGAAGTGGTTGAATACCTTAAGCGCAAAGCGGCGCGAGGGTCAGCAGTCTCAACGGCCACTCCGGCCGACTCAGTAGAATGTGAGATGAGTGTGCGCCAATGAGCGCCATTAATCGTGGACGTGATGGAAGTGCTCAATGCGCCTTGTCAGGCCAATGAGTCTCAGCAAGACTACGTTCGGCGTCAGAACACCGCAAACCGTCAACGCATTATTAGCGGAGTGCCTCAGCAGGCATTGTCTGAGATAGAGACTGTGACGACGACTCCAACAGAGCCAGAGGCACTACTTGCAGTGCAGGAGGTTAAGACACCTCAAAAGCAAGTTACTATCAAGGAAGAGGTGGATGAAGTCCACATTCTTGAGGAGTGAACACAACCACGACGCATAGTGCGACACGTCCACCTAGTGGACAACTGGAATGAACGTGTCAATTACCAGAGGATATGCAACCAGGACTTGCGCAATCATGGTGAGTTGTTAATTGACGACCAGGGGGTAGCCTTTGAAGGGCGTGAGGGTATAATGCCTGTTGATGAGATGCGGCGACAATTCGCAGCTCAAACAGCTAAACCAGACAGAGGTCCAGGTGGTAGTGATAATAGTAGTGATCACTACAAACAGAGGGAGCCGAGTCGTCGCAATAACAATGGTGGAGATCGTGATCACAGAAATAACAATTGAGACAATAATAATCACTGTGATAGTGGCAGGCAGGCTGGTGGATTACCAGCAGAGCAACAAGTGAGGCAACAGCCCACCCCACAGCCAGAAAGAGCGGCCAATGAGCACCTGTTTTGCAGTCCCTGGGCATTCTCAATGCCCGCACCTCATGAATTGCATGAGACTATGCCGGGAATGAATGAAGCGGTCAGGATCCATATGGATCATATGCATGACCATCTCACTTGTCTGGTGGATAACTCTCTTGGAGTCAGGTTTAAATTCCCTGCTAGGGTAAGTCCCCGCAAATCCAATGGTAAGCACATATGTGCGTACGCTGGAGGACATAGGTTCTCCCAACTGGAAGACTGGGCCATGGACATTTGCTACCACCTGGCAGCCTGCTGCTATGGTGGAGACGACATGGACCAGGAAAGGATATTCATGCTACACAAATTTATGGAGGGAGAGGCTCGGAATTGGTTCCGTCACCATGTCCTCCACATTAATTGCGACAAACCGCATTGGACATTTAAAGAAGTCCTGATAGGACTGTATAATTGTTTTGTCAACACTGCTACAATACAGGAAGCTTGTGATGCCTTTAAAAAGGCAGTGTATGACGCTAAGACTGGCATCCAGACCTTTTATGATGACCTGGTAGGTCATGCACAGAATATGGCTGTCTATCCAGACAAATACACTATTTGTGAGACATTCCTGGATGGAATACCCACAGACATGAGGAGGGCGTTAATACGCAACAACAATTTGTCTCTGGAGGTCAATACTGTGACCAAATTTTTGGCGTATGCCATCCGTTATGAGCAGTTGACACAGACTGCGAACCATTATGAGCAGCGGAGTTCATGCCGAGAAACCGTGAACTGTCAGGCAGTGAAGGTGGGGACCTTCCTGGCCAAATGGACGGAGATGGAGAACAATTGCAATCCGTGATTCGTTGTCCGCAAGACAATTCCTGGAGGCCAATGGCTTCGATCGAAGCCTGCTGGACAATTGCCAGCAAAGGATAGTCGACCCTTTTTGGGTCAGAACCAAGTAGCAATGAGAGGGGTAGTAGCGCCTGCAGCGCAAATGGCAAGCAAACTCGCTGGGGCTCCAGGCGCAGCCCAGAGAAGGCCTGCTGGAGATCCCTCAGTGTGCTACAATTGTGGCAGGAGCAGGCATTTTGCTAAGGAATGTCCCGCCTCTTCTAAGGCACACATCTGAGCAGCCCATACAGCTGCAGCACCTAGCAATGTCATCAGTGACGACGAGGACAATGAGATTGTTGAAGAAGCGGAGGAGGAGCCGCAAGTAGAGGCTGACAGTTTGGAATTGGATGACGCCAAGAGCGTTCAGATTGAGGGCAACAAATACGTCGCAGTGGACATATACGACAGCGACTATTATGCTCGTGATGACAAGGAAGAACACCTGTTTGCACTGACTGAGTGCCGTGGAGATCAGCATGTCTGAATGAGACATGTAACCCTGCAAAAGGCAACTAATAAGTTGCAGAGGCCATGCTATACTCCCAAGGAGAAGGAGTGCCTGGTCACGTACGTTGATGTCAATAGACATCCGGCATGGACATTGTGGGACTCAGGGAGTACCACTACAGGCATTACACCCCAGTTTGCTCATGTCAACACAAATCACGTTCATGAACTGGAGGAGCCATTGAGGCTCCAGCTGGGGACTGTAGGGAGTTGCGCCATGGTGCAGTTTGGCGTGAAAGTGAAAATAAAAACGTCAGAGACGTCGAGAAAAGAATATGTGGATATAGTGAATTTTGATTGCTACAACATGATCATCGGTACACCATTCATGCATAAGAATAAGGTGTCGCTGGATTTTGTGAACAGCATGGTCGTTGTAAATAGTACGCCTTTGAAGGTGGAGAAAGTCGTGTTAAACAACACAGATGGTCGTCTGAGGCGCTATCGCGCAACTGAAAAGCGGTGTGATGAACGCAACTGACTAGATGGTCGCAAGAAAGTGACTGTACAGGAGGTGGAGGACGAACAGGTCCTACTAAAAAGCCTGCTGGCAGATTCGCCGGCTATACTGATGTCTGAGGAAGAGTTTCAAGGAACTCTGAAGGAGGGGAAGCACCCATATGTGATTGGGTGTACCAATAGTAAGCCTAAACAGGCTGTACAGTGCAAGAATGAGCGTGGTAAATGCGTGGTGGAGTTGCTGGAATGCCAGCCGACTAGCTCTCAAGTGAAGGTTGAGGATCTTGTCAAGGACGAGGTGTATAGTACGATGGAAACTGTGGGTAGCACTAGGTCGCTAATGGATTGACCAGTGCCTCGGCCAGGAGTGCAATGGGCGTATGATCCACAAATGCCATGAGAGTGGAATGAGCTGGTGGCGTCAATGGTGATGCAGACTATGGGAAGGGTGCAGGCAACCCAGACGGGGGAAGCATACCGTCATGCATGAGAGGACAAGATTTCTGAAACAGTAGATATTGTATTTGATGGACTCTCGTTGAAAGCAAGAAGTGTGCAGTTGTTGTCAAGTACGACAAGAGTGGTGGATAGACCAACCGTTGTAAGGTTGAATCCAGGAGATCTCACAGAAGAGCACGTACGTGCCTTACGGGAGCAATTTGAACCAAAGGTTCAGCCATGTATAGCACATGTAGTAAAAGGGAAAGGTAAGGCTGTGAGCCTTACAGAGGAAGATATTCCTCGACTGCACCAGCAATGGCAACAGGAGTTTGCTGATATTGTCAACAGAACGAAGGAAGAGCTTCCTCTGTGGCAGGAGGTTAACCATGAGATTAACCTCATTGACAATACTAAGCAGTACAAGTATCATCTGCCTTGCTGCCCGCAAGCACTACAGGATCAACTTTGTGAAAAGACGAATAGATACATAAATGCAAAGTGGTGGGAACCACAACTAGCGGTGCAAGCTGCACCATTACTTTGTATTCCCAAGAAGGATAGGACATTAAGGACTGCATTGGATGCGCAACAGCGCAATGATAATACAGTCAAGGATGTGACACCTCTTCCAGATCAGGAAGTAATACAAGAAGATGTTGCAACAGCAAAGTATAGGTCAAAAATCGACCTTACAGACGTGTACAAACAGGTTCACATACGTGAGGAGGATATACCGAAGACGCTGTTCTCATCCCTGATGGGGACGTTTGTGAGTAACATCATGCAGATTGGTGATTGTAATGCACCAGCGACATTTCAGAGGTTAATGACCTTAATCTTCTGAGATGTAATCGGGAAGTTTATGCACATCTATTTAGATGATATATTCATCTTTTCTGACTCCGTTGAGGAGCATGAGCAGCACCTACGAGTCATCTTTGAATGACTATGAAAGGCCAGCCTCTATCTCAAATGGAAGAAGTGCAAGTTGTACGCAACTAGTATCGACTGTCTTGGTCACATCATTGACGAGAAGGGTATTCACCTGGACACAGATAAGCTCGACCGAATTCGAGAATGGCATACTCCACGCACATATAATGATATCCAACAATTTGTTGAACTTGTAAATTATATTGGCAACTTTTTGCCAGACATCATGGCCTGTACAGGGCCACTAATGGCCATGACCCAGAATGGGTCCTTTTTTCACTGGAGACCGCTGCATCAGCAGTGTTTTGAGATAATTAAGCGCATATGCGCAGAGACGCCAGTCATCCAGCCAATTGATCCATGCATCGACGAGCCCATCTGGCTCATATGCAATGCATCAAAGACTGGGGTTGGGGCCATGTTTGGCCAAGGTAAAACGTGGCAGACTTGCTGACCAGCGGGATTTATGTCCCGTAAATTCACTGCTGCTTAGCAGAATTATGCTGTACACGAGTTAGAAATACTCGCTATTATGGAAGCCCTCTTAAAATTGGAGGATAAACTGATGGGATATAAGATCCACGTCATTACGGATCACAAAGCACTAGAGTTCTTCAAGACTCAAGTGCACCTATCTCCGCAACAACGTTGCTGGATTGACTACATGTCACGGTATCAGTTCAACATCACCTATGTAAAAGGTGAATTGAACAAAGTTGTGGATTGCCTGTCTCGATATTTCGAGAGTGATACTTGAGATGATGTCCATGACACGCATGACTATGTCCAGGCAGACAAACGTATTGACCCAGAGGACAAAGATTTGCCCCTGCATCGGTTCCACAAAATCAAGGAACATAGGGTTGAGATACGTGCCATGCAAGTGCAGGAAACACCTTGCAGTAAGCGACTGCATGAACAGCAAGAAGCTCGCAATATCGAAGCCCAGGTGCTGGTGGATCATGAGGTCCCTCAGCCAAGTGAAGAGACGAGGCAAGGGGTGCCTACGAGAGGTACTGATATGACGCTCCAGCAGGCGCTGGAGTCACAGGACTATATTCCTGCACCGGCCAACTTAGGCAATGCGCAATTCTGCACACGTATCCAGCATGGATACAAGGATGATAATCTCTTCTTAGAGATTCTGAACAATACCCAAGCGCATCCATGCTTCAAGGTGGAGCAGCAGCTCGTCTACCTTACCAGACTCACGGGGTCCAAAGTCATCTGCATTCCCCGGGAGAGGTCATTGATTATGACTATCCTGGACCAGGCCCATAGAGTAGTGGGCCACTTCGGAACTCAGAAAACGCTGGACTATGTGCGACGCTGGTACTGGTGGCCGCAAATGGCAAAAGAGACAAGCCAATTCTGCTCGACATGCGAGCAATGTCAACAGTCAAAAGTATCGACATTGAAGCCACCGGGAAAGCTTCATTCGCTACCTATACCGGTCAAATCCTGGGATTTGATCAGGATGGACTTTATAGGTCCGTTCCCTGAGTCTAGTTAAAGTAGTGATCTGCAGAATGACCAGTATGGTCCATCTCATTCTGGTGAGAACCACCATGACAGCGTTGGACTTGTCATGGATCTATCTCAAGGAGATAGTGCGCCTCCATGGATTGCCAA
>JAMWFC010000100.1:155594-172522 GCA_027475525.1 Macrolepiota albuminosa
AGATCAACTACCATAGGCCACTGACAGGCAGGTTTGACCCCCTTCTAAGTAAGCGCCTGTGGTACAATGGAATATTGGGAGTAGAGGGAGTAGAACCCACCGCTGTACTTTTCCTCTTTCCTGTATACTTCTATGGTGTAAATAAATATCAGTCTAATATTGTCAATTCAATACAGATGCACCAGTTGCAGTAAAATCTCTATCCGTTCAAATTCTGTATGGGTCCGCTTGTGCACTACATGAACACCGTCCTGACTTGTAGCAAGCGCCTGTGGTAGAATGGAATATTCATCAATTGATATTTCATATTGTGCACAAGAAGTGGGTTTGACTCCCACTAGTTCACATTATATAATAGCAGCAGGCCGCTGACGTCCGCTAGCGTCATGAATTTGATCCGTTGAAAACTCCAAAGATTTCTGCAGCGGCATAAGATGGACGAGTTCGCGCATGTGTTCATTCCAGTGCTCATGACAAGTTGATAATGCACTGTGGCTGACTACCTCTGTGCTGATCTTTGTAAAAAAAGTAGTCAGCCCTGGTGTATCGTCACTTGTCATGAGCGCTGGAACGATCTCATGTGTCAACTCCTCCATCCTATCTCGCTTCAGTAATTCCTAGAGTTTTGGTCAGATCCACTACCACAGGCGCATACTCCAGGTCAGTGCGATGTATATGTAGAGCAAAAATGCACCCATATAAAAACACAGCATTAGTCCCTGTTAAGGTGAAGTAGGAGTAGAACCCACCACTGTACACAATATTGAATATCAATAAATGAATATTCCACTGAACCACTGGGACTGGTTGCACCGCTGATGTCAGCTGGCTCACATGCCGACGTCAGCTACCGTCCGCTACCGTCCGCTGGCATGCCAGCGGACAGCGGACACTCACGCACCCTCTTCCGCCCTTCCCCCTCTTTCTCCCCAGTGCCATCCTCTCCACTCCCCACACTACCTCACACGCCACCCCCGTCCACCACATGCACCCCGCTTCCCTCCTCCCCCCTGACCTGACGTCCGACGTCTGCTACGTCCGCTGGGGTACCAGCGGACACCCACGCTCCTCCCCTTCCCCCTTCCCCCTCTTTGTCCCCACCCCCATCCCTACGTCCGCTGGGGTACCAGCGGACACCCACGCTCCTCCCCTTCCCCCTTCCCCCTCTTTGTCCCCACCCCCATCCCTCTTCCGCCACCCCCCACGCTCTCCGAGACGCCACCCCATGCGGCGGACACCCACGCACCCCGTTTCCTTCTCTCCCGCCCTGATGCCAGACGATGCCGGACGATGCCGGGGGTTGCCGACGGATTCCCGTGGATTCCGACGGATACCAGCGGATATCCGGCGGATGCCGACGGATGCACGACGGATGCCGACGGATGCCAGCGGGTCACGACGGCTGCCGGCGAACTCCGACGGATGCCAGCTGATGGCCAGCTGATGGCTGCTGATGCCAACGCCCCTTTCAGGCCACGAAAACTCTTTTGGGAGGTATGCCACCCCCCTTCCACCTCAAAAAATCCATACGGGAACCTGCGGAAACATAGGTGGGCGTCCGTTCATTGTGTTATCCGACCTTTGAATCTATCCGTTAGTAACGGACCTGTGGTGCAACGGTTAAATGTGCGTTCCATTGCTGGAGGCTTTCCCAAGGCCGGGGGTTCGATTCCCCCCCACAGGCATACGACGGGCAAGTCGACGTTACCTTTTTTCTTGGTCCAACCAGACCCCGTGGACCTGCGTAGGCCTCTGTGGATGTCCGCTGGTGTCCTGCGCAGGCCTGGGAGGGCCCGCGTAGGTTTGAGTCCGTCGACGTACGTCTGCGTGGATGTCCGCTGGTGGCTTGCGTAGGCCTGCGTAGATTTTCAGGGCCCTTTTGTAGACGTACGCTGGCATCGGGGGTGGGAAAAGGATGGAAGGGGAGACGCGCAGCCTCGAGTTATTGCGGGGAGGAATGGAGAGGGGAGGGAAATGGGGAACCTCGAGGAGGGTTTATTCATGCCATGAAGTCCGCCAATGGAGGAGGTTTTCACTCGTGTGCTGATGCCCACCGGCGGCCGCTGACGCACATTGACGTCCGCTAGTGTCCGCTGGCATCCGCCGGGCCTGCATGCGCATGTGTGTGCCCGCCTTTTATCGATCCACTGGACCGTGTCATACAGCACATTGTGACACGTCCGCGGCTCTGTATTCTACGGCACTGTGGGGACTGCTCCGCTCCAGTGTAGCGGACTCCGCTGGACACGTATGGTACAGCACAAAGCGGGCTCCGGTACAACGTATGACACGTACCGTTGTGATGTCTCTATGTGGCTATTCATGTAGGAGTAAAGCAGTTTGCGCACAACGTGCTAGAGAACTTGGCAAATGCCTATGATGCGATTATAGAATTGCGTATATGGCAGACCAAACATGCGAATAATTGCAGACGTGATGAGCTGGACATCGAGAAAGGGAACCTAGTGTACCTTTCAACAAAAAACTTGAACCTGCCGAAAGGCAGGGCGAGTAAGTTGTGTCCAAAGTGGATTGGACCATATAGGGTCCTTGAGGTGGAGCCGAGCATGTCTAACTATGTGCTGGAACTACCCTATGCACTGCAAGCATGCAGGATAGTTCCCAAGTTCCATGTGTCGCTATTGCAACCATATATGGCCAGTAGTGATGCGCTCTTCCCTAATTGCGCGACTCCAGAGCCATATGACTTTGGAACTGGCAATGACCAGGAGTGGTTTGTAGATGACCTCATAGGTCATTGGTGGACGAGGGGAAACCTCAAATTCGAGGTAAGGTGGAGCTTGGATGATACTACCTGGGAACTGCAAAGACCTTGCAGCGATGGACAGGTACCTAGAGTTGCAGGGCATGAAACACCCTCAACAGCTAGCAAAACACACATAACATGTGTGTGGTGGTGGAATGTGGATGAAGTCTACTTTGATAGCCGGTGACTAACCGGGTGGCTACTAATTGTGGCTGCTGATTGTGACTGTTTACGTGACTATGATCGCCGGTGAGAGGCTGGGTGGCGTGTATTTGTGGTTGTGTACACCACTAGCGGAGTTGGGAGATTGTGTTTTTTTTTTTCTTTCCTCAGTCCCAATACACGTAGCGTACGTGTCACATTGTAATGGCCTATTGGGGGCCGCAAAAGAGTGATCAGAGCCGGCAAGGCTTTAGTGGAGGGGGGAGACCTCTGAATATACAAACGCAAGATTATTCTACTCAATACCAGAGGCAGCTGCCATATCCAGCGGCAAGCCAGTTTCAGTCAGCGGGCATGGCCTATCCAGGCTGCAAGGAGCTGCTTCTATACCAGACGCCCCTCCACTTGCAAGAGATGGAGGTCAATGACGAAGGGCACTATGGGCGCCCAGAGGACAGCATACGCTGTGAGCGCTATTACCAGGAACCATCGTCACACTCGTCTGCGTTGAATCCGACGTATGCAGGTGTGGTGATGGGGCCACTGTCAGTACCATGGGCACATCGGCCCATGGCAGAGTCATATGTGGAGCCTGCACCACAAGTGCAGAGGTTAGCAGTGCCAGATGTGCTGTTGGGCAGACTGGAAGCAGCGGGACAGCCAGTCCCTGCAACTGCATCCTTCCTGCAGGACAGTCTAGCTGTGATGGTGATGGAGAGATTGCTTGACCAGATCAAGCTAATAAAGAGGCAGCGCATTGCAGCGCTGGAACAGATTGAATGCACATCTAAGCGCAAAGTTTCCATGTTTGAAGAACTGACTGCCGAGGTCAAGAGGGCTAAATATCAGCCCAGTTGACCAGTCAAACCTCCACGGGCAAGGATGCCATTGGCCACACAATTCGCACGCCATGAGCAGCCTGCTCAGCCCATTGCTTTGTCATCACAGTTACCTGATCCAGGCCCTCAGGCCTCCTCAGAGTCGCTGGCTGCAGTCAGTGAACTCTTGGCAGGTCTGTCCCTGGGTCAGCGGGAAACTGCATTGTCTTGGGCCCCACCTAGGAGGCCCAAACCCATCGCTATGGCGCCAAGAGCACCCATTACCATTATTCTTTGAGGTGAGCCTGGAGGGAGAACTCTGGCGTGAAATGCACCTGCCCCTCTGGTGGCTCAGCCACCATTCAAATCACTCACCCCAGCCAAGTCGGGGTCTGCACGCCAATGTCGAGGCCGTAAGCCTCCTCTTGATGCCTCCAAGCTGGAGGTGATAGAGTTCCCAGCTGAAATTCCCACACAGGCTGGGAAAGTCTCAATGTTGTTCCTATTGCCTGTTACCATGCCTGCACCGCAGGCACACTTTCCCGTGGTCGTCTTGACCACCGACCCTTGCTCCCCTGAGCAATATGATGGTCTGGTGGTGACCTCGAGGAATCGTCCCATGTCTGAAAAAGGCAAAGCACCCGTGGCCTCCTTATCCAACGAGAGCGACTATGAAGAGTCAAGCTCAGAGCATGAAGAGGAGGCAGAGGAAGGAGAATCGGTGGTGGACCGATTCCAGTGAGTATTGCAATAAGCGCATTGCAAAGAAGAAGGCGATTTGTGCCAAGGAGCTGCAGGCCCTCAAACAGAGGTCCGAGGATGAGTTCTCGGGGAGAATCCCTGATAGATTGGGGGTGAAGGTGTGGGGACCGCTCAATATCGAGCAAACAAACTCGTGCTTCAGAGGAGCACTCAGCTACTGCACTTATTATTCATATCATTCAAATACCATGCTGTTGGGAGCCAAGGCCAATTGGGCAGCGGCATATGAGTTCTCTTCTGGGCACCGTGCTGGCATTCCTGCCAGCGTTATTTACAAGTATTCTCCTTGTGGCCTTCCCCGCACTCCATTAGAGCTGGATCGGCTCTACAAATACTATTCGAACGAGCATGCTCCCCGTTGCGAACAGATTACCACCTACCTCCTCATCACGGAGCTTCAGATGTTTGCTCAGCGAACCAATGAGTCACTACATGACCAAACAAGATTACCACCTACCTCCTCATCACGGAGCTTCAGATGTTTGCTCAGCGAACCAATGAGTCACTACATGACCAAACAATGATGCTCCTGATGAAGGACCCTTGATACCAAACCCTTGTCAGCCCAATCTAGGAGGCTGATGACCTTGCACTTGTTGAGCACCAACACATTCCGGGGCGCTTTCTGCACACAAAAGAAGACGGCTCGACCGCGCTGCATGTAATGCGCGCTCAAGACCCAGCCACACCGTTTGACCTCGATCAGCTTGCACAGTACGCGCTGATCTTTGGTTGTCCTGGTTTGGAAAATACTTACCAAGGCATTGCAGTTGATCATGCCTACCGCATGCACTGGCGAACCCTCTTTGGGTTCATCTTATGCTGAGCTCTTTGCGCTAACAGCACAGCCAAGCCCGTGATTATGCGGCGCATGACCCTCGTCATGGCCCGCCCAGGTCTGTACCGCGAAGCTATTGCCTCTTATAATGCCATGTTCCCAGACCAGCCGTTTGAGCCCCAGAGAGGGCCCCAGCTGGAACTTTACCCTGTGCACATACCAGATGACTTTGCACGGAACTTTTCAGATGACAATGCATTACGTGTCTTATTACACACTCGGATACCTGTCAACTGGGTGGACCACGCATATACCTATGGAGTGGTCTTCCTGGAACAGCAGTTCCATGCTCCCACAATGTCTATGGACATCTTCTGCCAAATTGACGACAAGCGCATGGAGCGCTTGAACGAATATGGTACCCCCCCTGCAATCCCACAATAGGATGGATGGCGGGAGATGACCGAAGATGATCATTATTGTCTTATGTTCAAGCATGACGAGGAAAGTTGTCTTCCCAAAAACCCTGAGGCCAATGGCCTCTACTATCTCATCGGCATGGACCCGAACCGGGTCAGCCTCCTAAAACGCACTGCAGTGCATGACATGTCTGCAGCTGACATGGACCCAAGCCGGGTCAATCTCATAACACGCACGGCAGCACATGGTACGCTACCCACCAATGCTTCAGCGATTAATGTCGCACTAACTGAGTCTATGGTGGTAGACACACCTGTAGTCGAGGGGCCTATCACCCCACCGAGGACGGAATCGGTGCCTCCCCCTCCCGCAATTAATGTCGCACTGGAGGAGGAGTCAATGGTGATGGAGATGGGTGCAGGTGCGGGAGCATTGTTGGACAGGTCCTAGACCCATATTTTGTTGTGTAGGTACCTCTGAGTAATTCACTCAAAACATTCCAGCTGATATGCACTCCAGAGTCGCGTGTAGATACAGCGGACCCAGAGGAGAGGTCACTTGATTTTGTTTTTGATTTTTTTATATATATTCATACTTCATCTACTGCTGGCGCAACATGTGCACCTGTCTGATAAGGACTGATTCCTATTGTGTCTAGATGACACATCTACACTGCGAATAAATGCTAATGTCTTGCAGCAACGCAATACACGTGTTATTCATCTGTTGTTTGCACTATCGTGCATCCTACATCTCACTCCAACTCCCTTCCTAAGACCAAGTATTCAGTCTCATTGAGGAGTATGTAACAGAGTTACACGTGTTACTAGCATCAACGACGCTATAATCATTCAGTAGAGTATTACATAAGACAACATCTTGTTTTCACTCTAGTACTAGTCAAATCAGATACTGCGGTCTGATTTAGCACTGTGTGATACACACAAGATAGTTCTATCTCGTAACCCCAGGTTACACAAGGCTAGGTGGCTGGGACAAAGGTGATTTGCCTTCTAGCATCTCTGCCAGAGTAAAGGGTTTATTGGGGCGCTTGGGTTCCCTAGGTGACGCTAGTTCCAGGACTTCATGCTCTTTGAGCAGCTGGGCGGCTACGTCCTGCTCTTCATGCTGCTCCCTGAGGTGAGTACTTTGCCTCTGTTTATCATTGCACATCACACATATGTCCAGGACATGTTCTCTGATTTCCTGATACTGGTGAAGAGGTAGATCCTCCCTGTCTGGGTCTATGCAGCAGTCTGCCTGCACATACTTGTGACATAGGTGATGTCAAATTGGTATCTCAACATGTAGTCAATCCAACGTCACTGATGTGGCAACAAGTTCACCTGAGTTTTGAAGAACTCAAGCGCCTTGTGATTGGTTATAATATGGATGGGGTATCTCATCAGCTTATCCTCCCACTTGAGGAGGGCCTTGAGTATAGCTAGGGTTTCTAGCTTGTGCACAGCATAGTTTTTCTGGACAGTCATGAATTTTTTTAACATGAACCCTGCTGGGCAGCAAGTCTGCTCTGGCCATACATGGTACCAATGCCTGTCTTAGATGCGTTGCAAATGAGCCAAATAGGCTTGACTTGTCTAGGGTCAATTGGTCAAATAATTGGAGTCTTTGTACAAATCTGCTTGACCATTTCAAAGCACTGCTGGTGCAGCAGCCTCCAATTGAACAGTGCGTTCTGTGTCATGGCCATAAGTGGCCCAGTATAGGCAGTCACATTGGACAAAAAGCTCAATATGTAGTTGACAAGGCCAACAAACCATTGAATGTCATTGTAGTTTTGTGGCATGCGCCACTCCTGAATGTGGTCAAGCTTGTCCTGATTGGGGTGTATACCCCACTCATTGATGACATGCCCTAGGCAGTCTATACTCTGAGCATAAAGCTCACACTTTTTCCATTTCAAGTACAAAGTGTACTTGCATAGTCATTCAAATACAACTCTGAAGTGCTGCTCATGCTCCTCCCTAGAATTCGAATAGATAAATATATCATCTAAGTAGACGTGCATAAAGCATCCTATTACGTCTCAAAATATAGAGGTCATTAACCTCTGAGAGGTTGTGGGGGCATTACAGTCCCCAATCTGCATTATGTTGCTCATAAACATGCATATAATCAATGCAAACACAGTCTTGGGTACGTCTTTGGTGCAAATGCGCACCTGCTCATAGGCATCCATAAGATCAATTTTTGAGCAATACTTCGCTCAAGCCACATCTTCTCAGATCATCTTCTGATCTGGTAAAGGAGTTACATCCTTTATAGTATTATCATTGTGCTGACATGCATCAAGAGCCATTTGAAGGGTTTTATCCTTCTTTGGGATGCATAGTAATGGTGCAGCCTGAGCTGTAGTGCATAGTGACCACCATTGAGCATTCAAATAGCAATTAGTTTTATTGCGTAGTTGCTCCTGGAATGCGTGTGGATAGCACGGCAAGTGATACTTGTATTGCTTGCTCTCATCTATAAGATTGATCTCATGGTTCACTTCCCACCATGGTGGAAGCTCTTTCTTAGTGCCATTGACCATGTCAGCAAATTCTTCTCGCTATTGCTGCTGCAACTAAGGAATATCTTCCTCATGAAGGCTTGTCGTCTTCTGTTTCCCCTTCAGACATACTGAGGGAAGGACTTTCACCATATCTGATGGTGGCTGAGGCTGCTGTGCATATTACTCATGGATTGTGAGCACCCAATTAACACTGTTGTTGGGTATGTGCAGTCTTAGCAGGGAATCTGCTATTGCTGCCTTGTGAGCCATAAGGCTTTTTCCCTCATGTACAAAGGAATACGCTATGGACACTTTGTCTGATGCTAGCTGGCAATATGCTGATGTGACGGTCATCTGTTGCTGGTGTGCATTTTGCACACACATGGCTGCCACCAGCTTGTTCCACTCCTGCAGCATTTGAAGGTCATATGCTCAGTCATACTCAGGAAGGGGAGCTGGTTGCTCCCATAGGGATCACATGTTCTCACAATATGAGGCTTCTGCCTCTTGTATGCTGTCCCTCAAGTCATCTAACTTGACTTATGAGGACGTAGGTGGGCATACACCCACTGAGTCCTCAATCTTTTTTGCCTTTTGCTAGCGTTTATCTGGAGACTTTGCGCCTCAAGCATTAGGAGCAAGTATTTGCTCGTCTCTCATCTTGGAGGCTTGATACTCCTCCTCGCTCATCATCACTATGTTGTGGTCTGAGCTGAGTCTAGGCATAGCCTGTACTTCCTCATCCACATCCTCTACCACCAGCACTTTGCACCAGCCAAGTCATGGAGAGTCCTTGCACTTCTCTGTAGTGCAGTGATGTTGCAGACGATTATCAGTGTTGTTTGCTGTAGCCCATTCTGCTAGAATCACTTTCCTATTCACTAGCACCTGACAGTGCTCAAAGTCTAGCATGACTTTGTTATGCTGCATGAATGGTGTTCCCAGTATCATATCATAGCAATCAAAGTTTGCTAGATCCATGTATTCCCAGCTATGTGAGCCCAGTGTCTGGACAGTTATATTTGTCCCATACTGCACCATAGCACAGCTTTTTACAGTGCCCAGCTGCAATGCCAACAGCATATCTAACTCCTGTACAGAGATTCTTTACACGTGGGCAAATTGAGGCATAATATCCAAAGTAGTATTCCCAGAGTCCTATAAGGTCCATGCTTTGTGGCCATTTATATCCACATATGAGACCAGACACTCCTTACCTGCCCGCTTCAATGTAGGGCACTGCAAAGTGCCCTCTGCTCAACAAAGAGTCACTTTTTTCATCCAAACAACATTATTTTTTTCATGATTGTTTGAAGACGGTCAATTTGTCATTGCCGCTAGGCACTCAGAGTCGCTGTTGCAACTGTAGTACTTGTTGTTGTATATGTCAACTGTGATGTACTCCTCCCTCTCCATGACCACACTCTTGGGCTCAGTGCCTGATGCTTCTTCTGGGGGCTCTTGGTTATTTGTGGGGTGCTCAGCCTCAGACTCAGCAGAGATGTCTCCATCACTCCCACTTGCAGCTGCGGTATGTGCGGCTCAAAGGTGGACATGGGGTGTATACTCATTTCTCAGAGCTTCCATTCTCACAGAGCAATTGGTAGCATAGTGGCCTGGCTGGCTGCATGCAAAGCAGGTCCCCATCTGACTGGATGGGTTGGCCAGCTTGACTTCTGGCCTTGGCTTAGGACGTTCTCTGTCTGGCACCTGCTCTGGTTGTGGGCAGCTTTGCCCTCAATTTGCTGCAGGAGGTCTGCATACTATAAACTATGTGTTGCAGTCACAATCCAAGTCAGCCTTCTTAGCCAGGAAGGTCTCCACATGCTGACCTCTTGAGGGTGCCTCAGCAGGCAGTAGTCACCTGCTTCCTCCTTTGTGGACACTACAATGCTCATAGTGGTTAGCAGTCTTAAGGGACTGCTCATACTGGATGGCATATGCTATAGACTCCTCCATATTATTGACCTCTGAGGACAGCCTGTCCTCATGTATCAGATAGTGGTGCGTGTCTGCTGGGATACCATCCAGGAATGTTTTGAGCATAGTATACCCATCCAGGTATACTGCCATGTTCTGGGCATGATTGTTAAGGGTATTGTAGAACCCTTGTATCCCCAACTTCTCAGTGTACTTGGCAGACTGAAAGTTCCACCTTGTATCCTATAGCATTGAGGAGTGCACAAATCAATCATATAGTCCTATGAGGACTCCTTTGAATGTCTACTCATACTGGACCTGGTTGACGTGCGATACTGCTTATTGAAATCACTCTATGGCCTCTCCAGCCAAGAACTTGGACAGAACAAAGATTTGTTCTTGTTCCATATGGTCACCTCTGTATAAACACATGGCAAGGTGGGTACATACGTCCATTGCCCAGTCCTCCAAGTCACTGAACTTGGACGTGCCTGTGTAGGTGCAAATATGCCTATTATCCACTTTACACAGCTTCACCCCATCTGGTAACTGTAAGGTTACTCCCAGGATATCATCAACTACTAAATGCAGGCAATTGTGCATGGCTTCACAATGCATCTGAATGGCCTCCTGCTAGCCTGGAGATCTAGTCACTAAATCAGCGGCTTAGAAAAGTGACTTTGCTTGTCCATCCTGCAGTGGATGTCTCAAGCCTCCACAACTGTGAGCATAATTGCCCTCATCTTGGGGTGTTGACCTAGGGTGTTCATTCTAGCTGTTATCAGGGGCATCATGTCTGGTGGCACCATCTTGATCGAGGAAGTCTCCTTGATCATGATCGTTGTGCTGCCCTGGGGCTGGAGAAGCTTGACTCTCCTGACCCTGCATTACAAATTGACAATGCATCTTGTCAATGGACTTAGTGCCCTCAAATACAATGCCCTGATCATCAATAAGGGACTGTCTCTTAGTCCTGAGATTGCCATTGTGCATATATTGATACGTGACTCTGTCACTCAATGTTTCTGCCATTTGCATGTGTGGCATCAACAATGCCTTGCTCTCCACCTTAAACGCAGTGCTACTGTGTCCATCCAGGCCTGACATCTCTGTCCTAAGGTCTCAGGTATGCATGTGTGGGGGCTCTTCACACCACCCTTGTTCTGTTAGAGTATAAAAAGTACTCACTGGTTTTACTTTAGGCACTTTCTGTGCCTGTGCTAGTGCTTCCACTAGCTCAACTCCAACATCTTGATTACAACATGCCAAGCATTCCTTGGACATGTGGCTCCAGAGGTTGACACCTCCAATTGCCTTGTGGCCTTCTGCTGCAAATACATCTGGAGTTCTATAGTGAGAACAGTATATTTAGTACTGAATACAGTGGGCACCTCGTGCCCTTGTTGTCTAAGTGCTACCATATGCGCTGAAGCATAGCGCTTGAGTTGCACCTGGGTGGTGTACTTCATCACCTCTGAATGTAGATCCCAGAACACCTATAAGCGGATGGTGTAAGCAGTTTTCAACCACTGCTCTTCTGCTCTGGCATTGTCGTCACTAGATGACTCAACACCCTCCTTGAGAATATCTGCAACCTCCAGAACTTCCTCCACTGCTGGTGTGCATGGGAAACAATTTTCCACACAGCCTACTTCAGGAGTTACATCCTCCTGTGGTACATCTTCTATGCAGGCTTCCACTATCCTGGTAGGCATTGAGCCTGCTGCAGCCTGCCTGGCCCCACTACTCCAGCTTGGGGGCATAGGTCTCCCAGTCCATACTGATAACTTGGTGTCTTCTGAGGCACCCTGGGTGCCTGTCAACTGCCTGCCTTCATCAGGAGGCCCTTTAGAAGCTAGCCAGCTGGACTGTTGAAGTCCTCCTGGCAGCTGCATAACTGGAGGAGTTAATCCCCCTGGCATCTTGTTCTGTGGCCATTGCTGGCCATCCTGTTGTGAGCTCTCAGCTCTCTGGGCCTTGCTTTCATTCCTGGACAGGTTGGTGCTCTGACCTCAATTGCAAGCCTTGGGTTGTAACTCACCCACATTGGGTGCATGCACGTTCTGAGTGTCTGCTGGGTCTTTCTGTAGGTTGTGGGCATTTTACTCACCCTCAGTGGTGACTGCAGGTATAGGGTTATTACTCATCGACCTCTGTTTGAAATTTGCATAGTGTGGCTGTGCAAAAAGCTTGAGAAGCTGATAGAGTTCTGCCAACAAACTCAGCAACTGATGTTGGATGCTAGGCAATAGATCCTAGCTGGCAGATTCAAAAAAATGTAACAGAGTTATGGTTTAAGTGAGCTTAGTGTTTATACTATACTGAATCAGACCAGACCAGTTTATTGGCAATGTAGTATACAACAAAAAATAAGCTGCTTAGTAAGCAGCAGGTATCTATGTATTTATAAATATACTAAACTAAGTAAAAGCTATGTGACCAATGCCACATAGTGGACTACGCTACAGATGGCCACACATAGCAAGTAATGGAGCCAATCAGTGATAGCACCAGCAGCAGCTAGAATGACAGTTGGCATCACACTGCTGGCAAGCATTGACAGGTAGCATCAATCTCTCAAGCATGTGGCATAGCTAGCTGGTGACAGTGCTTATAGATTAGAAATAATGCCATTTACTCATGACAATTGGCCTGATGCCTCTTGGTGCCCCTCTCTCAGTCAGATGGACAGCTTTTTTGCTTTATTTCTCAACATTTAGTTTAATACATGATGTTTAATTACATTAATTACAGTTCACTGCCCTTTGGTAATAGGGAACTTGTTTCTCACTATAAATACTTATCATTGTTACTAGTTACTCCAGAACAGAGTACCCCAGTTTACACCTCTCAGTTTACCTCATGGTTCAGATTTCTTTTGAGCTGACTAAGTTTATAGTTGCCAACTATCTGAACACTTTTAGCCTGCTTGCTGCAGTTATGCTTATAGAACCTACACACTTTGCACTTATAGCAGGCATCATGTAGCTTAGTCATTGCTAAGCCTCTAGTTTTCTTACCATGTCTTCTTGCTGCACTTACTCATATTCACCTCTTCATATCCTTTAAGTGCACTTTGCAATTAGCACATTTTTCTTACCACACACCCTTGCTGACTATGGTTACTGACCTTCACCAAATCTTGCCGTTCAACTCAATTTCTGACTTGTTCTCTGGGAACTGCCTGGGACTCTCTCAACCTTAGCCTGCCCAACACATTTCTTTTACAGGTCAGTAGCTATAAACCATATCTGCTACTGATCTACTTTTGGGCATCATCAAATTTGAGCCTACCATGAGAGACTTTAGGGCAGAATTCTGCTAGAAACACATCTTCAATGCATATGCTGCCTGCTAGAGCAGTTGGCAGAGGGCACAGTCCCTTCTCACTTATCAACTCCTCAACTACCTGGTGCCTTACCAGGTTTATCTCTTGCTCAGAAACTACAGAACATCACTGTAGACAATTTTCCTGATCTCTTTCCACATTTGCTAGACTTTATTGCAGACATTCCCTTAGTGTTGCCTCTTGCTGATCATCATGCTACATTTTCTATGACATGGCAGAAACCTGGACTAGTCTTTCTGAGTTTGCTGCTCCCAAGCCTGGCATCCAACTGGCTGTTGGCACTACTTATGAACAATAGAAAACAGCAACTATTAAGCTCTATCCTGGTGCTGAAGAGGCTATGCAATACATGGTAAACAAACTCCAGAAACTCGTTTAAGACACTTTTAACAGTGGTACCTACTCTCTTGGTGCCTTCTCAACTTACTATTGGAAATTCTAGAAGGTCTCCAGATGGCTTTTGCAGAACAGCAAGCTATACATCAATGAGAAATGTCGCTTATTCCAGCAAGGCATTCTGACATCACTATGAACTCATATTGCTAGGTGCCTAGAAATCATACACTTGACACACCATCTCAAGGAACTCTATGCTGTTGCTGATGTCTTTGAGGCAGATAAATGTATCTTAAAGGGCACTGACTGACATAGGTATTGGCATTGGTGTGCAATGTGCTAGGATGACCCCACCCAAACACGCCAACGGTATCCTTCCAGTCCAGACTACTGCCACCCTCCTGCTACTAACTTTGTTAAGAAAGAAGATCTCAATGCTGCTATTAATGCTGCTGTTGCTTCTGCTATGACTCAAATTGAGACCATGATTGCCACTAGCATGACTGCTTCCCACATCACTAACACTCCTGGATTCAACAGTTGCCACTTCTGTAGTAAAATAGGACACATCATGACTCAAAGATGCTGCAATACTTTGGAAAATTATATACAGCAAGATAAAGTATGCAGGGCCATTGACAGCAAGGTTGTCTTAACCACTGGTGCTATCATCCCAAACTACCTGGAGCTCAAGACCTACCAGAAATGAGTAGATGAGTGGCACAGGCACAACTAATGACAGATTGTTACCGGCACTCTCTCTGGCAATGCTAATTCCAATCCTAACCAGTCAGCATAGTAGCAGATGATATACAAGGTCTTGCACTTTGACAGTGTTAGTGACTGACCTGGCTTCTCTTGGGAAGAGCACATCTTCAAGTTGGAACAGGAATTTAGCTCATTAAAGAACTAGGTATTTGATGGTGTCAACATTAAACAGTCTAAACAGCCTCTTTGCAGTTATAAGCCCATGTCAGCTGCTTGCAACCTGCCTCCATCTACTGCTCCTACTACTATGCCTGCTCATCAACATCTGCTGTACCACCCCCTCCTGTTCCTTCTCCACCATCTAATCTTGTTACTAACACTCTATTGCCGCCTCTCCATCCTTATGCTGGTCTCTCTGACAGGTATCATGCTCTTATTCAACATAATTTTGCTGCTCTCAAGAAATGTCCTGCACCAATCTTTGATATAGAAAAGTCCAATTATGTCTTCAGCTGCATCACAAAAATGCCAGTCACACTTTTTGTTGAAGAACTCTGCAGTATTGCTCCCAACATCAGGAACCAGATCAAGATGGCAGCAGTTACACCTTGACACTCCTTAGCGACCACTGTTACCAAGATCAATGAGTTAGACAACACACTCCCAGGATTCTCTGTCACTACCAACCCTCCCATGACCTTTAGTGCCAACACTATCTCTGCTGATTTTATCACCAATGCTACTTTTGTCGATCTAGTAGAAATATATATGTGGTTGCTAGAGCATGGAGAAAATCCTGCTATCCTTACCATTGTCCAAGACTCTCATGCCATTAGGTCAATCATGCTTACTATTGAAAACAAGAGTAATGTTGAGGCTATTATAGACAGTGGTTCCCAGATCATCTTGATGGCTGCCAAAGTTGCAAACAAGCTAGGCCTGATTTATAACCCTAGTGTTGTCCTAAACATGCAGAGCACTAATGGTACTGTTGAAAGATCTCTTGGACTTGCCAAGAATGTACCATGTACTATTGGTAATATCATGTTTTACCTACAGATCTACATTCTTTGTTCACCTGCTTACAACCTCTTCCTTGGCAGACTCTTTGACATATGGATGTGCTCAGTAGTCAAGACTCTTACTGATGAGAAAACTATTCTGACCATTAGCAACCCTAACTCTGGTATCTGACGCACTGTGCTGACTTTCCCTAGAGGGCAGCGAAAAGGTAACTGCAGCAAGCTGCCTGAATTTACTGAACATCATGCTAGTGAGCAGCCTCACCAGTGTTTTCACAGACTATTGAGGAGGTGATTAGTGACAATCACAGAGATGTAGTGCTTACACTAGAATATGACTATGCCAGTGATCTTGTACATATTTTGCAAATGGCCTTTCTTAATATATAAGTACTCTCTACTACACCTAATTCCACTACTGAAAATTCCCAAAAAATCAGACAAAACATTACTGACTCTTCTCTTGCCTACTTGTACCTTACTGTCTCAGACTCTTTTCAGAAAATTGCTACAAAAGATACATATCTTATCACTCTTCCTGGAGCCTCTGCTCTGGCTGTTCTTGGACTTTCTGCACCTTACTCTTCTATTACTGATCTTAATCCCCTTTCCACCTCTGTTTATAGTAACACTAACATTCCCAAAAGGAAGGGCATCTAAGTAAAGAAGAAATATAAGCTTGTAGTACTTAAAACCAAGCTTGTTGCTGCTCACTTCCCTGAAGCTTTCTGAATTGAATGTTATATCCTCAGCAATCCTCTTGCTGACATTCTGACTCTTACACCACACCTAACTCCCTTCCAACTAACAAGACAGTCTACCACTGAGCACTAACAGCAATTTATCAAAAACCACAATACCAGCTTCTGTAAGGGCGACCTCTAGAGGCTGTGGCTCAGTCACACAGCTGGCAGAGGGAGATCCAAAGTGTATTAGAATATATACTGACAATATCAAGGTAGCTACTCACCTGGCAGAGGGAGATCCAAAGAGAACAAGTCTAGGGATTCCCTATGCCAGGTTGGATGCTTCTGGGGCCTCTGAAGCATGGGAAACAACTGTACAGTACAACAAAACCTTAAAAACTCGAAAATTGCCTACACAAACACTTGTACAAATAAGTGGCAAACTCTGGCAAACTCTGGCTTATATAAGCGGTCTGGAAGCGGTGCTGAGTGGGCCCACACTTGTCTGAATGGTGGCTAAAGAACCAGAGCATCTCAAGGGCTGAGAGTAGTACTAACAGATAGTGTTGAAAGAATAGAAACAGTGAAATGAAATAATGTCAGAAGAAATAAGAGAATGAATGGAAGGAGAGTGAAGAGATAAGGAGTGAGAAAAGGAAGAAATGAGGAGTCCCCTGACAGCTTC